>VYZU01044395.1:9372-30489 GCA_013401355.1 Ceyx cyanopectus
AAAGATGTTGCTCTAGGCAATTGAAGAAAATAGCACATTTTAAACTCGTCTCTACATGTGTTTTTCTTGTAAAAAGAATCATTCAGACAGCTTTCTAGATTTTGGTGAAAGTGCTGGTTCTGATGGCTCGTAATACTGATGGCTTGAACATCTTCATACCAATAACATCACTTTCATGGGCAAACAAATTTATCTAGATACTCTTCTGTATTCATGGCTTATATAACTATAAAATCAATGTAATGGATTTTTAAAATTAAATCAATGGCCCAGAGGCAATTATATCAATGCAGGTAGTATAAAAGCCACATATTTCATATATGCAATCTGTTTCTGAACAGCTCCCGAGACGCACAGTGCAGTGTGTGTTACTCTGGGCTCTTGAGCTGAATCATCAAGTACAATGCAAAGGCTTTGAAAAGGTCTTTTTAAAAAAGGAATATTTTTCCTGAGAAAAGCAAATTCAGAGCTTAACTGAGAACACATCCCTTGTGCTTACTCACAAGCTTTTCTGACCTGAAATGGTAAATGTCTGGGTCAGCATTGCTGGACAGAAGTGGTGTAAGGGGCCATAGGAGCAGGGTGGTATGAAAGGGCAGGCAGTGTAACAGCAAGATAGGCAGAGGCAGGGTAGGTATAGGACAGAGGGACAATCCTATACTATCTGAACAGTCGCATGCCATCCATCAGGGTTAGCACCAGCACCCAGGGCTGCTTGTGGCTCACTCTTACATAGCAACACACCCACCCTGGGTGCCACCTCCACACCACCTCAGAGCTAGCCTCTGGCAAAGGCAGACAGGTCCTCAGGGGAATAAAACCTTTTCTAATAATTTCACTTCCAAGAACTTCTGCACCATTCAGCCTGGAGAAGAGAAGGCTCCGGGGAGGCCTTAGAGCACCTTCCAGCACCTGGAGGAAGCTTTTATAAAGACTACAGAGGGCCTGTTTACAAAGATGTTTACAAAGTGAAAGGACAAGGAGCAATGATTTTACATGAGGAGTGAATTTAGATGAGAAATAAGGAAGAAGTTATTTCTTACCAGAGTGGTGGACACTGGAACAGGGTGCCTAGGGAGGTGGTGGAGGCCCCATCCCTGGAGACATTCCAGGTGGGTCTTGAGGAGGCTCTGAGCAACCTGCTCTAGTTGCAGATGTCCCTGCTCTCAGCAAAGGGGGTTGGACTAGATGAGCTCTAGAGGTCTCTTTCAACCCAGACATTTCTATGATTCTATAATACTAAATACTGTGAAGAGCTTTGAAAACAAAAACAAATACACAAGTCTGTTGAAAGAAAAACTAGAAAGTTCAGAGACTTGTTCTTTAAATACAGATGATATGAGGTGCTTTTCCAGCATNCTTGGCATTTGGTAGTGTTCAGTTTCTTCCACTGCAGTTTTTCTTGGATGGGTTGGTGAGAATATTAAATTCCTATTTGTTTTGGTCTGCAAATTTCTGAACACATTTTATTTTCTGTTTCAAATCCCTATTTCCCTTTTTGCTATTTCTCTGTCCTTGTTGCAACGTTTCCCAAGTGTCAGTTTCATTAATGTGTTTTTTATTCCCCTTTGCAGAATGTAAATGAAGATGTCAAAACTAAATTTAACATGGGTCCTAGAAATATACCCCATTTCAATGTCTTATAACTGAGTGAATTACCATTTATCATTAGCCCTTGGGCAAGAGACCCAGAAGTGTGGAAAAGGCAGATTTTCCCTTTGTTAGCCAACTGTTTTGGTGAAGCATGTGGGTGGGCAGCATTAACAGCACCATGAAGTGCAATGGATGGCAGTGATGGAAAGCCATTACATAAAAAGGACCATATCTAACCTACCCTTCCCTCCTAGCCACACTATTCCTCCTTTTCCCTCATTCCAGGTCATTTTGGGCCAGATTCCCCTGCAATTCAAATACATTTATAACAATGCTCAAAGAACGAAAAACATTTTCAGCCGCATTGAGTTAAAACTGGCTCAGAAGCATCTCCTGAGTGCACACAACCAAGCCCAGTGGAAGTGAATTCCCTTGAGGAGCCAGGAGATGTGCAGACAGCTTGCTCCCTTTTGTGAGACCAGGTTTACACAACATTAGAGCAGCTTCAGAATAAATTCAGTCAGCAAATTTAGCCAAGATAACAGATAATTGGCTTTCAGTTCAGCTGACAGTTATGCATTTTAATGCCTTCCCCTACACATACCCAAGCCATCAAAAAATGCATCTTATACAGGCTGAAAGACAGCAAGGGGAGTTTTGTGGTAGTCTAGAGATAAATTCAGGACTATGTGAAGCTAAAGAATTGAACACAGCAATCTAATTTTAGCCACTCTTGCCCACATGCATTTGATACACCCCTGAGCCATCAACTCACTGATCTGGCAAGAAGCTTCTGAGTTTGTGAATTAATCTGATTTATGAAGCAAGAACTGATGCAAGGAAAATTGGGGCTACAGGCAGGGGAAGAAAGAACTTAAGAAAAAATCCTTTCTTGCAATGGGGGGGATTCATGGTGCTAAAGTAGTCTGTAAACCTCTTCTAAAATGGAATCTATAAAGCAATATGAGAACTAGGGTGTCACAGACCATTAAGCTCACTGAATTTGGCAGCTCCACACTTTACCTAGAAAGTGTCAGAAGTTTGCTATTGAAGTTGTTTTCACCATTCAGCACTGTTACCACCAAGAAATACTAAAGCATGTGGGAGCTCAGAGTTGGCATAAAGGAAATCCCAACATTATTTGAGGACTTTTTTTCACTTTCTACAACAGCAAACTGATTTGAATGCAGGGGGTTCATCAATACAAGCAGAGTATCCTGCAGCTGTTTCAACATTTTCTAAGCATCTGGTTTGGTTTGCAGCCTATCACTGAGAATCCTATGAAAATAAAAACAGGGTGCTCTTTGAGTTTGAGATTACAGTCGAGCACACTTTGACACATCAGTTCACATATTTGATTTAATTATGGATAAGACTAAGCCAAAATGTTTTTCAAGTCCTGTTACTAGAGGCNTGAGCAACCTGCTCTAGTTGCAGATGTCCCTGCTCTCAGCAAAGGGGGTTGGACTAGATGAGCTCTAGAGGTCTCTTTCAACCCAGACATTTCTATGATTCTATAATACTAAATACTGTGAAGAGCATTGAAAACAAAAACAAATACACAAGTCTGTTGAAAGAAAAACTAGAAAGTTCAGAGACTTGTTCTTTAAATACAGATGATATGAGGTGCTTTTCCAGCATCTGCAGATATCACAACCAAGTGGAAATAAAATTTGAAGTGCATTAGTTAATCCTTTTTATATTCAACGTTGGGAATACAACTTGCTTAATGAACCCAGGAAATCCTGTCGTAGTCATACGCATAAAAATATTAGTATAGTCTCATTTTTGTTCAGCATACGAGAAAGAGTGGAACACAGGAAATCTAAAAGTGTTGATAACTTTAAAATGAGAATAGTATATACAGTAGGGGTGGACAGAACAATGAAAAATCTCAGTAAAATGCTAAAGAGAAAAAGAGTAGTGAGCCAAGAGAGTAAAGATTAGGAAAACTAGAGCCAGTCACAAGATTGCAGTTCCTATTACATATAGTCTTGTCTCATTACATATGCTGTTTTTGATTTAAGTATTTAATGTACACATTTTCTACCAGAGAAAGAAAACTTGTTGACTGAACTTTATTCTGTGCTATATGCTGTAACTCTAAAGTTATAAAGGTATGACCTGTGTTAATACATTTTTCCATCTTGTTCTACCAGGCCTTGTAAGGCAGGAGATTGTGCTGGTTTTGCTTTTTTTGCTTCTCATCTACAAGATACAGATTTAATAACAATTCAAAGAGATAACCCATTGCCATCCTTCTTTCTGAGTCTTTCAAAATAAACCTTTTTTGTTTACTGGTATGCTGTTGTTGAAATTGTTTGTAGATGTTATACTCTCAAATAGGATCATAGGATAATTCAGGTCAGAAGAGATCTCACCCCCTTATTATGTTCACAAATAATTATTTGCATGCAGAATTAAGAACATAAAAATTTATGGTCTTAGACTGTGATTATTTTGTGTAGCATTGATGTATTGTATCTAGAGTCCTTAATTTATCACACTGTATCAACTCTTTGAAATATCAAAATAACTTGATTACTTTGCTTTTTTATTTATTTATTTTCCTTACTGCTAGGCAGATTTTTAGAGGCATATTTCTCCATTTTATTTGGTAATTACATGAGCCCCCAAAGTGCAATTTTGAAGTTGTGTGACTTTTTTTTTAATCTTCATTCATACAGCGAGCCTGGAAATCCTTTAAGGAGTATAATAAATGAATTAAATTATCGTTGAACTGCTGCCTTCCTTGCAAAAAGTGGAAGCTTCACTTTAGCTCAGACAACTGCTGCCTTCCTTGCAAAAAGTGGAAGCTTCACTTTAGCTCAGACAAGGTAGGAAAATTAATTCCTAATTATTATGCTCATTATTTCAATCTTTAGTTGCATATTCATTAATTAGGAATTTTCAAGCATATATAATGATGGCTTAACACATGGACCATTAACAACTATAACAGCGTGTCACATTTTGCTTATTATGCAAATTATTCCAGAGGTCAGGGATGGTTATCCAGTTCACAGAGTGTGTAGGAAACATGCTGTTCAACCACGCACAGAATTACGAGGTTAGGTAACAGTTCTGAATCTTGTTTTTTAATAATTCACTTCAACTTGTCCAGTGAAATAGTAAAGAAAGAGGAATGAATTTAGTATTTGCCAATATAGTGACCACTCAAAAGACTGTGATAACTTAAAATCACTAACCATGTTTGATCATCTTAAGTGGTGATAATGATGCAACTCTGCACAGGCTGGCTGCCTCCTGTTTATCAGTGGCAACAGGCAGTGCCTCTGACTGGGTCTTTCTCTGCTCATTAGCTGAAGATAAAGGTAATATTAAGAACTAGCTGTCTCTTTATAGCTCTCTGCATGTAATTGTCTGTCTGTTTAGTGGAAGTTGAAATCAGATTCTCAATAGCAATAAGGAAGTCATATAATGCATTTCTTTATAATAAATGATAGTTTTCACTAGAATTATTCTTGCATCTAAAACTTTTAAAAGGCCTTGGTAGTTTAATGATTTGAGATCAAAAAGTTTTTTTGAATATGCAGAATATTGATCGTTCTGCTATTATCTGCTCCAAAATCTATAAACCTATGAATCCACTGAATTTAGATTAAAAAAAAAAGTAGGAAAGAATTAAGTCAATTGGATGAATATTTGTTGCTATAAGAACTTCTACTGATGTCAGTAAAATATTCCTCATATGGAGTTCTACAGACAGGATTATGTCTTCAGGATTTTCTTTTCCATGTGACTCCTTGTAAAAAGGGAGTCTCCATCTTTTGTAATTACCCTTTAAGTACTGGAACGAGGTGATANGTAGTCATACGCATAAAAATATTAGTATAGTCTCATTTTTGTTCAGCATACGAGAAAGAGTGGAACACAGGAAATCTAAAAGTGTTGATAACTTTAAAATGAGAATAGTATATACAGTAGGGGTGGACAGAACAATGAAAAATCTCAGTAAAATGCTAAAGAGAAAAAGAGTAGTGAGCCAAGAGAGTAAAGATTAGGAAAACTAGAGCCAGTCACAAGATTGCAGTTCCTATTACATATAGTCTTGTCTCATTACATATGCTGTTTTTGATTTAAGTATTTAATGTACACATTTTCTACCAGAGAAAGAAAACTTGTTGACTGAACTTTATTCTGTGCTATATGCTGTAACTCTAAAGTTATAAAGGTATGACCTGTGTTAATACATTTTTCCATCTTGTTCTACCAGGCCTTGTAAGGCAGGAGATTGTGCTGGTTTTGCTTTTTTTGCTTCTCATCTACAAGATACAGATTTAATAACAATTCAAAGAGATAACCCATTGCCATCCTTCTTTCTGAGTCTTTCAAAATAAACCTTTTTTGTTTACTGGTATGCTGTTGTTGAAATTGTTTGTAGATGTTATACTCTCAAATAGGATCATAGGATAATTCAGGTCAGAAGAGATCTCACCCCCTTATTATGTTCACAAATAATTATTTGCATGCAGAATTAAGAACATAAAAATTTATGGTCTTAGACTGTGATTATTTTGTGTAGCATTGATGTATTGTATCTAGAGTCCTTAATTTATCACACTGTATCAACTCTTTGAAATATCAAAATAACTTGATTACTTTGCTTTTTTATTTATTTATTTTCCTTACTGCTAGGCAGATTTTTAGAGGCATATTTCTCCATTTTATTTGGTAATTACATGAGCCCCCAAAGTGCAATTTTGAAGTTGTGTGACTTTTTTTTTAATCTTCATTCATACAGCGAGCCTGGAAATCCTTTAAGGAGTATAATAAATGAATTAAATTATCGTTGAACTGCTGCCTTCCTTGCAAAAAGTGGAAGCTTCACTTTAGCTCAGACAACTGCTGCCTTCCTTGCAAAAAGTGGAAGCTTCACTTTAGCTCAGACAAGGTAGGAAAATTAATTCCTAATTATTATGCTCATTATTTCAATCTTTAGTTGCATATTCATTAATTAGGAATTTTCAAGCATATATAATGATGGCTTAACACATGGACCATTAACAACTATAACAGCGTGTCACATTTTGCTTATTATGCAAATTATTCCAGAGGTCAGGGATGGTTATCCAGTTCACAGAGTGTGTAGGAAACATGCTGTTCAACCACGCACAGAATTACGAGGTTAGGTAACAGTTCTGAATCTTGTTTTTTAATAATTCACTTCAACTTGTCCAGTGAAATAGTAAAGAAAGAGGAATGAATTTAGTATTTGCCAATATAGTGACCACTCAAAAGACTGTGATAACTTAAAATCACTAACCATGTTTGATCATCTTAAGTGGTGATAATGATGCAACTCTGCACAGGCTGGCTGCCTCCTGTTTATCAGTGGCAACAGGCAGTGCCTCTGACTGGGTCTTTCTCTGCTCATTAGCTGAAGATAAAGGTAATATTAAGAACTAGCTGTCTCTTTATAGCTCTCTGCATGTAATTGTCTGTCTGTTTAGTGGAAGTTGAAATCAGATTCTCAATAGCAATAAGGAAGTCATATAATGCATTTCTTTATAATAAATGATAGTTTTCACTAGAATTATTCTTGCATCTAAAACTTTTAAAAGGCCTTGGTAGTTTAATGATTTGAGATCAAAAAGTTTTTTTGAATATGCAGAATATTGATCGTTCTGCTATTATCTGCTCCAAAATCTATAAACCTATGAATCCACTGAATTTAGATTAAAAAAAAAAGTAGGAAAGAATTAAGTCAATTGGATGAATATTTGTTGCTATAAGAACTTCTACTGATGTCAGTAAAATATTCCTCATATGGAGTTCTACAGACAGGATTATGTCTTCAGGATTTTCTTTTCCATGTGACTCCTTGTAAAAAGGGAGTCTCCATCTTTTGTAATTACCCTTTAAGTACTGGAACGAGGTGATAAGGTCTCCCTCAAATTTTTTCTCCAGGCTGAATTTACCCAATTCTCACAGCCTTTCCTCACAAGGCAATTTCCCAGTCCTTGGATCATCTTTCTGGCCCTCCTCTGGGCTCTCTCCAGCCTGTCAACATATTTTTTGTATAGCAGGGACCAAAACTGAACACAGTATTCCAGCTGTGACCTGACAAGCTCCGAGTAGAGTGTAATAATGACTTAATTTCTGCTGGTGATGCCCTTGTTTGAGGCAACCCAGCATCCTGTTGGCTTTCTTTGCCACAGCAGCACATTGGTCAAAAGAGACTACTTTTTTTTTTCAGTAATCTTTTCAGTTAGAGAAAACTCATTTATATTGTGCAACACCAAAAAGCTACCATACAGTGTAGGGACTGAAACTTCTCTCTGGTCATTGTTTTCTGGGGCAGAGGAATCATAGAATGCCTTCAGCCGGAAGGAACCTCTAAAGGTCATCTAGTCCAACCTCCCCTGCAGTGAGCAGGGATATCCTCAACTAGATCAGGTTGCTCAGAGCTTTATCAAGCCCCACCTTGAATGTTTTCAGGGATGAGCCACCTCCCTCAGCAACCTGTTCAAGGATTGCTAGGAATTCTTTGTAGGATTCCCAGTGTAGGACATATCTGAGCCTAATACTTTTAGATTTTTTTTTCTTACTTTAATCCTCTTTTTAAAGCTACTATTGCTCAGAATTCTAAATTGGTACGTATTTAAAAATTCATTGTATGCTATAAAGTATATTTCATTTTAAGAAATAAAAATACAGGCAGCATCTGTGCTTGTTTTCTGAGCAAGTCTATTTGGCATTGTTTTTGGGGAAATACACTTTAGTCCTACAGAGCAGCTAACATTAGAGTTCCCTAATGATTGCAATTGTCCCCTCGGTCCCTCACCATCCTGTTCACATTCTGCTTCAAGTGAAACAGATGTTAGATTTACATGTTTTTCTTTCTGGAGGAGTAAGATATTTTGTGTCACTGTTCTAACTCAGGATAGATCTGTTCTTCAGGGGTTCTAAGCACTCTCACTAGAATATTAGATACTGATAGAGACGTAGACAGTCATATAGTTTCCCTACTTCCTTGAATACTCAAAGGATCCTTTTCTCTCTGTTTTATACTCTTAGTATTTCTGTGAAGATCGTCTAATCATCAGCATCACAATGTCTTGTTAGGAAATTCAGAATGAACTTTCTGCAGTCTGTTGGTTGCACGGTAGGTGCAATAATATCTATAGACAAAGCAGAGATACCAGAAAAGATTTGGAAAAATTTCCACAGTGGATAGTAACCTAAAGATTGTCACTGCCCTGCATGATGGACAATTATAATAGTCTCTTAAAAATGAAACTTCGTAGTGTTTTTATCTCATGCTCCACCTTGGAAAAAACACTTAGGTGACCCAGGCTGCTTAGGTTTCTCCATTATCCTTACATTCTTTCCTAAGCTTATAATTTTTAACTTCATCTCATTATGATCCTTGAAACTGATTTTTTTCAGTGAAATCACCAGCCCTGTTCCTTGATAGGACTGGGATTCTCTGTTCCCATCACACAGCTGAACAAATTTTGCTCCTGCCATTCCTCTCTGCAGGGAGCACGTGGGGTGGTCTATTCAACCTCTGTCTTGCATACTCATGGCAGATACACCCTCTATCACCACATAATGACATCCCCAGGTACTCAGTTACAATCTTGTGCTGTTCCTGGAATTATTCCATAAACTGCCTTTCCCTACAGTCTGCTCTCAAACACTTCACTTTGTGAAGTCCCAGCGCATCAGCTGCCTGTCCAGCATATGGCAACTGCAGTCAGCTCTGCATGGAATGGTGCCATTTCTAAGGAGTTAATAAACTTAATTATTCCAAATCACCATGTACACCATTAGGGTTGTAGATAGCCTTCTGATAATTTCAATCACTTGCTTCACTCCACATCCTGCATATAGCCTTTGAAGACTTCTGCTTTAAAAAATCATACATCTGCTTCTCAGCTTCCTCTACAGAAAATCTTGATCTAAACAGTCCATACTAAAGCACTCTTTAAACAATTTAAATGCACATTTTATAGGAGGAAATAAACCTTTTATTGTTAAGCACCCCAATAATTACTTTCAAGCTTTTCACACATGCATTTATACAAAACTTGTGCTTTCTAATAGTGTTCTGAGGGTTGTATTTTTTGGTTTGTTTTTTTTTTAATGGTGGTGTTTTGTCCCCTCCACCACCACTGCCTGTTGTTTTCTACTTACAATAAAGGATCTATATATAAATATTAGACATTAAAAAAAAAAAAGGAATGTTTATTATTCAGTGCATTGTAGGTCAAAGAATTCATAGACAAAAAAAGTAGGTACATTTATAATCCTAGTTGTTTGTGGCAGGCAACTTCTTAATTGCGTGTGTCTGTACATAAGGCTGCTGGTACTGAGGGGAAAGCAGTAGGATTGAGCAGGGCAGGTGCAACCCTTGCTCTGCACACTTTGCTTTCAGGGGTGGCAAACAGGAGATACAGGGACACAGCAATATGTTTTATTCTGCTAAAATTTACCATGTGATGAATTTACTGCTCTCAATATTTAAGTGTTAAAAAAGCTACCAACCAAAGGTCAAATTAATTTTCCATATTGTGCCATTGTTTGGATCCTATAGCCCAAAGAGATTTGCTGTGCATGAAGGAAGTTTGATATGTATTATGTGAGTCTTGTTATAATGTTTGTTTCCAAGGATTCTTGAGATATCTTCTAACTGTGCTAGAATTTAGGGATGAATCTAGAGCAAAAGCTTTGTTCTTTTTCTAGCTTTTGGTTAACTGAAGCATTTGAATCTGATCTGCTTTTGACCTTGCTTCAGCAACATAAAAGCAGCTCTAACTCACCTTAGGGATTAGATTTGCCTTTTTAAGTCCTTCAGTAAAAAAATAGATAGTTGTGGGATGCTGTTTCTCAGAAGGGCCCATTTTGCTATAGCATCCTACAAAACATTGCTTGCAGCTCTCTTCCTTATCTTTGTGTTCGATTCTTAATGTATATTGCCTTGAATGTCTCTGTGGTAAAAGAAATCTCTACTACTTGCTTAAATCAGGTCTGTTTCTGTCCTGGGTAGGGTTCTGCAGGAGATCCAGACAAATCATGCAGGGATCATGTGGCAGGTGAATGCCACTTTATTACACTAAACTCAGAACTTAGAAACCATAGGTATGTTCATGGACAGGCAGAAACTCCTGATTGGTAGAACAACCTTGAGCACAAGGCAAATAAAGCAATCTGATTGATTGGTCATCAGGCCCCAGCCTCATACTTTGTAGCCAGGAGTTGTTTATGGCAAAACTTTACCTCCTCTTAAGGTCCACCTGAACTCTACTAGCTTACTGAAGTCTTAAGGTTGTCCTGAAGTTTGCTAACTTAACAGTCGTTTTCTGCAAAGACTGGATTGCTCAGGTGTTCATTGCTCTCTAGAAAATCCTCAACAGGGTTCAGGTTAATTATCAGCAGCGCTGCTGGCCCATGCAGTTGGCAGGAGATATAGATGAGATAAACAACCCAACCAGCCATTGGGATGTTTAATACCATACTGATGTCATGTCCCCTATATAAAGGAAGGGCTGGCCTGGGGTAGGCATGCCTGTTTTCAGCTTGCTTTGCTATGTTCCTTCAGTGCAGCTGGAATAGGGAAAGTGCAGTGTCTTGGGCACAGGTAGAGCCTATGACTTCATTTGCATATAATTTAATTACTACTATTACTGATTTTTATTTTTTTTTATCTTTGTACTGTGTTATTAACCAATTTTCCGTCCTATTCCTGAGGAGGAAGTATGGAGTGGGGTTGAGGGAAAGTAGTGGGTGAGCAGCTATGTGGTATTTAGCTGCTGGCAGAGGCTAAACCATGATTGTTCCTTATTTAGGAGTCAGTAATTCTCCTGGTGGCACTTAAAAAATTAATGAGCTTGAATTTTGGTGGCTTGTAGTCTCCAAGCAAAGCCTTATAGTGTCAAGCAATTTTATCTGGTGAGAAAAAATAGCTTTTCTGGTTTTCCATTTTTTATGAGGAAAGGAAAATATGTAAGTAAAAGTACTTGGAAAGGAGCTTTTAGCTCCTTTATGGCTCTCATAAATTCAGTGAAATTCAATGACTATTACTGCAGCAGGTGAGTGTTCTGCTTATATTTTTAAGACTATACAATTTGTTACTATAGAACTGTCTATTATAATCTACTGGATTTAATGCATTGTGCTAGAGTAAATGTAGTGACCTACAGGTTAGGGAACTTACAATAATGAATTCTTTGTCTTGGCTATAAGAGCTTTCAGAAAAGGATTTTACTGGCAGTCCTTGTAACAGAAATGCATATACATGTAATTACTACTTCCTCTAATTAACAATGTGAGGAAAAAAAAATCATTCTGGAGGTACAGTCTTTAGTCACTCTCCACTTTTACTGTTGTACTTTTATGAGACAAGTATAATTACTCTGCAGCAAACTACTATAATTACCACGAAGTACAGTACTTAGCATTGTTACTTTCAGAAAACAGACATAAATCTCAGAATATAGCAGAGTAGAAAGTATTTTAATAATACCAGAGAGTTTCTTTTTCAAATATAATATCTTTCAAGAATCTTTTAGCTTTTATTTCCAAATTTGTATGAAAACACAATTTTGAAAATCCTTTCCCCCCACCTTTAGTGGATTCAGAAGTAAATATCCAGAAAATACAACTGAGAGAACTCGGTGTAAGCCAGGAAATTGGACGTGACAGTTCAAGAAACTTGACGTTCCCTCTGGTTTGAGTAGTATGGATTATTGCTTGAGGGAAAGGCTTCATAAAAAAAAGTGGTTAGGCTTTTCAACTGAACAGTTTCTCTATCTTTAACCCTGCAAGTAAGAAAGGCACAGAAGAAAAAGTTTTGTTGTGGGAAATTTTTAAAAATATAGATCTCAGTTGTGACCTCAATCCATGCTGAAAATAGAATTATAAGGTCTAAGGTTCTTGACATTGAGTTGGCTTTTTTTTTTCATTTAAAAGGTAGTTACAATTTAATATAATTTTTTTAGGTCAAAACATGATGACCGATGGGTGGGTTTTTGGACTGCATTTAAATCTGATACCAACTGCCTTCAGTTAACCCAAACTACTCCCCATCATTCTGTGATTGTGGCAGCTCATATGGGGGCATTCTCCATTCTCATAGACATGACAAAAGAACTCTTGATTACTTTGTTGACATTTTGTGGCAATCAGGACCAGGAATTGCTGTGTCATCTCTCCTTTTTAAACAAATACTCCTAGTCATCTTCAATAACTCTTTTCTGAGTTTAGAAGACTCCAACTCTGCTTTGTGTTCTCAGATTTAGCTTCCCAGCTGCCAGCAAGAGTAAGTCCTGTTCCTGTCTTATATCAGGTCACAATCCTAGTGTTTTCTTTTTAGGTGCAGCTAGGCAGTTTCTGTTGGAAAGATTTATAAATCTTTTACATACTTTAAAAAAAACAAATAACAACCACCAAATAAAAAACCCTAAAAAAACAGACTCTGAAAATAACCCCTAAAATGGAATCATTATGTGAAAGTATAGCTGCAACAAATGTTTATAATACCCACAATGACAGCTTTTGTCTTCTTGTTTGGTATTCACATATGCATGTGGATTCATAGTTTGATACTTAGTTGAGAAATCTTTCCAATAAAGACTTCATGGAGTAGAACTGGAAAAAAAAAAAAAGGTTTTTTTTTCCTGCTTTCAGGAGTGTTCTAAACTGACTTTCATTTAGAAGAGCAATGCTAGGAAGATGTGTAGTATTAGGCCTTGGCCCAATACTGTTTTGTGTGTGGTGGGTTGAACCTGAGCACCCATGCAGCTGCTCGCTTGCTCTCCTCTCCTTTGGGACAGGGAGAAGATAGAGGGAAGGCAAGAAGATTCGTGGTTTGAGGTAATGGTGGTTTAGTAGGGAAAGCAAGAGCTGTGCCCACAGGCAAAACAAAAAGAAATGTTCATTTGGTACTTGCCAGCTACTGAGGTGTTTTAGCTGCTTCCCAGGACACAGAGCCCCCTCATGGGCTGTCCTGGCTGTGCTCCCTCCCAGTTTCTTGTGAAAATTAACTCTATCCCAGCCAAATCCAGGACACTGGAACTTTCTCAGAATGTTAAAAAACCAATCTAATGACTAAGGTGTGAACGCCAAAGTTCCCATTAAATTTTACAGCTTGTGAACAAAGTTGGAAGTCATATAATTACAAATGATCTAGAGTGTGTCTTGGTCTAGGCTGGAATTAGATGGATACTGTGATTTTATTAATAAAATTAAATCATACTTTGGTCCCAAATCTGAAGCTGTTCATGATTAATAATAATTTTAGAATATCTCTACAAAACAAATACTTTTAATTTAATTTAAATTTAAAATTTAAAAATTTTAATTTTTAGCCAAATTTAAAAAACACACCCATTTCAGAGGACCAAAAGATCCATTTTAAGTAAAACTTTCTTGAAAGCTTCAGCAAGGGCTTGACATTTTTATGATCGGGAGAAGATTTTAAACGTGTTTCGAGTAATATAAAGACAATTTTTGACTTTGTTTCAAAGTCAGTGAAGGTTCTTAAGTGGCTATAATATCTGCTAAGGATCTGTCGCGGTTTGGGGTCAGGGCAACCCCCAGACCAATAACAGACCGCTCTCTTTTAACCCCCCTCCCTCCCCAAAGGGGAGAGAAAAGGAATAAGGGAGAGAGACTTAGTGATTCGAAAAAGGAACTAAAACAATTTAATTAAAAAAAATGAAAATGAAGTATATACAAATATGTACAAAGCCAGTACCGAACCCAACCTCCCCCCGATGGTAATTACGTCACCCTCACGGACGCTGTGGAGGAGCTGGACTCTGGCACCGGGTCTCGGAGCGAAGAGAAGAGCCAAAGCCAAAGGGGTAGACCGGAAGCGAAGAGGGACGAGAAGGGCCGGAACAGGGCGAAGAAGGGACCAAAAGGGCGAGCGAAGGGCAATAAGGGCAAAAAGGGCCAAAAAGAGAAGGACTCCCGAAGAAGAAGGGGCGAACTTCCGGACCCCCCGAGCTTATATACTGGATATGACGTGTATGGGATGGAATACCTCGTTGGTCAGTTTGGGGTCACCTGTCCTGTCCGCTCCTCCCCGCAGGTGTGGTCTTTCACTTTCTGCACCCCCCAGTGCAACACACAAACTCTAGCCATGGCCTTGGTTTTGCATTCCATCCCTGGCAGTAACTGTAAACATGAGGTGTTATCACTGTTAGAAGCAGACACTGTCTGCAAAACATGCTGCTAACTCTAGAAAGTGCAGTTAGTTAGAAACCTAAGCTGAAAAGTAAAATCACTGAACAGAATTTGCTTGGTTTTCACCCAAACCAGGACAGGATCATACTGTGCTTAAATTATAAATGAAGTGAAAATCTGGAAATGCAAATACCTGTTCTTCCTTTGGGAAACTTTGCCAAAGTTGATGATAGTGTTTGTTCATTATATTTGTCAGATGTTCTATATCTAATTGACTTAGGAACTAAGGCTTGTGAAATTCAATTCTACTATGAGATTTGGGACTGTAGACATTTATTTGTGAAGATCTCCATAATTTCATTTAGCATCCTTTGTATTTCCAAGATGTGTGGTATTTTATTCAAGTTTCTGGAGAAAACAAAATAACTTGAGAAGAATTCAATAAAGTTCCATTTCAAGGGTATAAAAATGGGTCAAGCTTACGCTGTAAACTTTCTATCTGTAATTACAAATAATTCATATACTTCTAGAGAATATGTAATTATGCATTAGTGGAAGATACTACCAGGCCAAATGCTACCACAGAAAGCTTACTACACAGATTTAATTATATTGTCACTCCTTTTTAGTAATTCTTGTAAACAACACTGAAAACATGATCCAAAAGTGCTCATGCACAGCTCATTGATTGCTGTGTGCTGCATGCCCAGTTAAAAAAATTATGTGGTTGTTAGAGAACCCAGGGGGGAGCCTGCTTCTTTTATTCAAACTTTCAAAGATTTATGCTTTTAACTTTGAGGCACCCACTGACAAATGGTTACTGTTAGAGGCATAGTCTCCTTTATTCACACCTTGCACAGGTAAGGAACATCTCCAAATTGACAGCCTCCTCAAAGTATACAGGGTGTGCCACTGACCAAAGGGATGGGGTCTGCTTGTTAAAACACGTGCCTGGAGAAATTTATGGGCAGATAGAATGAGACATGAATCGCACTTCCTAGTGCTGCGGAGAGAAGGTGAGATGTAGGTATTGGAGGATGATTTACAGGTTCTCACAGTGCCTTGAATCAGATAAAGAGGAAATTCAAATCAGCTGAGAAAGCTACAAAGTTTAACAAGTGCATGTGTGTACTATCCATGTGGTGGTCTTAAAAAAATATATTTATTGTATGACTTGGATTAAAAAGATGGTGTAACCCACAGCCATAACAAATGCAGCAAGATCCAGGGTAAAAATACCATGTCATTTTCATAATGTTTATATTTCTTAAAACTGATTACAATAATAGCTTCACCCATTTGATTTATACTCTATTTTTCTATTTCTACATAAATTCAAATGGAAAAATAATCATAGCTGAATGGTTAGAGAAAACGAAAATATTTTATTATAGTCGGCTTTGATAGAGTTGTCTCTCAAATCATAAAGTTGTTTAATTAAATTATTCTTCACTAGTAGAATTAAAGCTCAGTAAATGTGAGCATATGGAGAGAATTCATCACTTCATCTCCCCTGTCCAATCCTAGTCTCTTATTCCTCTACAGTCTTTTTTTTCTTTATTTTTTTCTGTTACATTCTACTAATTTACACAACATTAATGTGCTTTCATATTCTAGACTCATTTATTTGTTCTCTAAGAGCTGAACTTTCTATTCTGTCATGTGCTGTGGGAAATGAGCTAGGCAGGGCAAGCTACAGCCCTGGACTTCAGGAAAACATATTTCAGCATCTTCAGGGCCCTGCTTGGCAGGGTCCCATCAGAGACTGTCTTGGAGGGGGGAAAGGGCTTGAGAGAGTTGCTTGATCTTCAAGGACATCCTCTTTAAAGCACAAGAGAAGCCTATTCCAATGCATAGAAAATCAAACCTCGGGCTACTGACGTAGCTCAAATGCAAAATAAAGTGCAGACAAGGTAGAAGTGGGGGTGGGCTACCCAGGAGGAGCAGAGAGGCTACTCTGCCAGTTAGCAAAACAGAGATCACAGCAGGAATCCAGTGATGCACTGTTGTCCCTTCCCTTTCTCAGCAAAAGTTAATTTTCTTTCAGAAAACTGTTTGCAATGACCCTTGAAAAAAATATATTTAAACTCATTAATTGGAAGAGTGAGGCTCCACAGAAAGTGACCATTGAGAATAAGCCAGCAGATATGCCTATTTGTACTTGTGTTCTTCCTTTCCTTTCAATTTCCAAATTAATTTAATAAGAACAATTAGCATTTATATAGGGCTTTATATTCTGAAAGAGTTTTGCAAGTAGTAACTGATCTTTAGGCTATCTCTGTGAAATAGGTATATAATTATCTTCATTTTAGAGATGGCGAAATGGTAATAAATACATTATTGGGACCACACAGAAACTGAAAGTAGAGCCAGTCATACAACTAAGGAGGTCTTTGCTCTCAGTTTCCTACTCGGACAGTGTCAATTGCCTTTGACTCAAAGCAGGATCCATCCAGTGCTGAAGGTCAGGGTCAGGAGCAGTGGCTTCCCGAAATACAAGTTTAATGACGTGGTAATTGCTCATTAGTATTCTCTTCTAGTATTACACCCTGAGATAGTTCCTGCAGCAGTATGAGCCTGACATGTCTTTAACTAGATAGATCTTCCCAGGTCAAGCATATGCCACCAACCATACTGGGTTACTGGAAGCTGCTAACTTTATAATTCAAGTCTCCTATAGATGCTTGGACACTTGAAACCTCATGTGCTGCCACTTTACTGATCTCCTGACAAAGAGCTAGAAAAACATACAACCTCATTCCTTGAAACTTTGATAAATAGTGAGCAGTATGTTGCAAATTTATATGTATTTAAACAGTTGGAAAGTACTAAGCATGACTCGGTGTTCTAGTTTAATGACAGGTTTTTTAGATTCCACGTGTAAACAAGCCCACAGTCAAGCAACTCAAGCTATAGCGAGTTGCTTTGATATTTTTTCTTTGAAAAAGTTTCTAATTTTATTTTATTTTTACATATTCTTCATAAGGCTGTTGACTTGAAGTTCTGTGTTTTGACTTCTGTAGATAGTCCCCTAACTAAGCCTTTGTCTCATTGAGTGGGCACCTTATTTATACCAACATAAACATAATTTACACATCTTTTATCTTCCTTGGAAAGGCAATCGTAGACAAAAAGAGGATCTGAACACAGGGAAATACCTGTAGTATTTCTGCAACTCATTTTTATTTCAGTCATTACAATAATGTTTATCTCAATCAGTATTGATATAAATCAGTATTTATATCAATCAGTATGCTGGCAGGACAAATTAATCAGAAGTCTTAAGTAATTATTTTTTTTTTTTTGTTAACATAGTTTAAAATATTACCTTTCCTTCAACCAGGCTCACTCTCAGCTTGCAATATTTCCCGACTAATACACTGCTCACCTTGCACATCAGTTGAAAATCAGGATTTCCATTTAAAAATATGGATTAGGGAAAGCATTTAATTTTCTATTATTTTGTCCTTAATGCGTGTAAGTTTCAAGCGAGGGCAGTACAAATGATATTTCACTATTTTTAAAGGTTAATCTAATGTTTTCAAATACATTTGGCACAAGATAATAATATTAGCATGCTTCTGTCATAGATTAGAACAGTATATATACAGCTCATATTATTTAACTAGGGGATAGTCTGGAAATGTCATGGAAATTCATATGGCCATTAAAACAGAACCTGACAAGATTCCATTTATTTGTGTATTTTTTAAAAAACATAGAATCCACAGTGGAGAAGAGGCATTTATTAATTTATTTTCAGTGTGTTATGTAAACTTTCAAACAATTGATAATTTTTTTCTCCTAGTTTTACATGTTTTGAAAGACACAAGTGTAAGCTCCTTCTTGCTCTTCTACTCACATATATCTCCAGAAACATTAAAAGGAAATTAAGATGTACATTAAGAGAGATTATAATAATGAATACATTTTCTTTTAAAAGAATATTGGTGTGATGAAAATATTTCATCTTGCTCCAGGAGAAACTGAGTTCTAATTATTTGTAATATATTCTCCTGAAAATGTTTATTTCATCTGAAAAATAGACTCCTCCACACTAATTNAGCATAACAAGAGTTTCCTCTGAAAAGTAATGAAATATGCATGAAAACAACATTTTTTGGAAGTTCTGTTACTTTCAGCTGAACACAATAATATGTAATAATTCATTCTTGCTATTTTCTTAGAAGCAGTGGGGTGTGCAGCTCTTCAAAGCTGATTTTTTTTCTAATAAAGACATTAGAAATAACACCACTGTCCATCCCTTTTCATGGAGGTTTATCCATTTATTGAAGATAATCTTTCAACCTGAATGTTGAGCACAGGTTATATAGAATCATTGCTTACACAAAATTATTTTTTTCCAGTTAATTACTTTAGTGATATTAGCATCAACCTTTTATCTGATATCTCTAAGATCTATAAATGAGACACTGCTTGTTTGTGAATAGTCACTATTTTAATGCTCAAGCTTTTAAATTAAAATCCCAGTGAGAGAGGAGAATGTGCTCATTCCCTAATCTGGCACGTGGATTTCATAGATATCAATCTGTTTTCAAGAGAAATATAACGTTAGAAACTATCATATTGTATTTTTGATATTTATTATATTGTCTTTACCCTGCACTTCTACTTAGTCTAGCAGAGAGCTCACATCAATGGAATTGCTTGGTAACAGTTTTGACTTCAATACAAAATGCCATTTCTTATTTCTTTTTTTCTGTAATACCATCTGGATCCTAATAATTTTAGCTTGCTTTTTTTTTGTTGTTTTTTTTTTTTCCCTGGGTATTATATTGGCATTCTTAACTGCAGGCTAAATTTTCAGAGACTGCTCTTCTAAGTAATCATCCCAATGTAAGGGTTTATTTCTTTGAAGTCAAAAAATCCTAAATGCATATTGGACCAATGTAAAAAATATCTCAGAATGGAATAATACATCTATTCACACCCTTTACAAAATGACTAAGTATCTGAGGTTTGCCGGCCTTNAGCTGATTTCCTCTCTAGTGTGTCCAAGCATCATTTTTATTTGGTAGGATCTTGTGTGTGAACATCTTCTCATCTATTCATATGTTAAAAAGCTTTTGGACAAAGAGTATTTCTAAGACACTTGATATCAAAGCTTTAGTTCCTTTTAACCCCCTTCATCAGAAGAAACTGTCATCACGGTCTGCTATGTTTAGGAGCACAAAAAAAAAAAAGATATAATAAGTATCAGTGTGTATGTATGTTTTGTCATTCAATTAGTACATCTTTCAAAATGTCACATGTAGCAGATAATTCTTGAAGGAAGAGTGTTCAGTGTGGATATTTCCATGTCTAAAGTAAAACTGTAGTTTGATTCTGAAGTCTCATTTTGGTTGGTGATAGACTTAAGTGCTTTCCGTTGAATTCCCCTAATGGAAGTCAAATCACAATCATCTTCACAGTAGGCCTAGAGTAATGCATTTTTTTTACAAACTTCGGTGCATTCAACATTTTCTTTATCAGCAGCATTTCATGTTCCTTGGATCAGAAATTCTGAAATTACTGTCTTCTGGTTGGTATTGGCATTGCTATGATTATTTATATTGTCAAAACACCCAGAAGTCACTGCCACAGTGTTAGGCAGTGGTGAGATATGTACTACTATGTGGTCTGTGTTCTGAAGTACTGAGAACTGAAAAGAGGGAACAGAGGGTTCAAGGGAGGTTGAAGATTGGTGATAAACATGGATAGCTATCTTGTTAACACCCTTTTTCTGCTGGCTCCATGAAAAGCAGCACTGTGAAAAGCATGGGAAGACACAGACAAATAAAGTAGGTCATCTTCCATATGGGTATGCCATGCGTATACTAAAATGTCCATTTATGTATGCATGTGAACATACATGCATACATACGTATATACACAGATATCCAAATATGTTGTACCTCTAATTCAGTTTAGTAAAGGTCAGCAAAATTACACACATAATTTTTCTTATCCAGGTAACTAAGGGAAATGTTTTAAGAAATTATTTTTGAAATAATATATAAAATAAAAAGGTGGAGGACCCTCATTAAATTTTTTGTGAAAGGCATTAATTCAATACTTGGTAGGTACCATGATGGATAATAGAATAGGTATTTGTGAAGTGTGAAACAAGGCTCCAAACCCTGTGCTACTGCATAAATCAAGAGTTTTAATGCAGAGAGTCAAAGCAAAATACCTCCAGAGAGATTTGAAAGTGAACAAAGAAGCTTAAATTTGTTATACAAGGAAAAAAGAAGCTGTAGATATGTGTTTATATTGTCAAAGTGTGGTAAGTTTGACCGACAAGTTAATTACAGGATATTTTTTCTTTGTTAGTCACTAATGGATCTTGAGCAATAAAAGGAGTCA
>VYZU01044396.1:0-21531 GCA_013401355.1 Ceyx cyanopectus
ATGGGCAAGTTGCCAAAAAGGTCACTCTCAGTAACCCAAAATGATCAGCTGTTATCTCAGGCAAAATACAATCTGAATAGAAGTCAAAGCAAAAGGCAGATGTTATGAAATAGTTGGAGGTCCAGTAAATAGCTCAAGTCCCCAGTATGAGTATTAAGAACAATGGCAAAGCCAATAAAGAACTGTTTTCTTTTGAAGCTCTAGTGTTGTAAATCCATGTACAGGCAAGTGAAAAACACACCCCCAGGAGACCATTTTTTTTGAGTGTATATCACTAAGTCAACTCTCTGTCCCCAAACACAAGGGAGCTGCCAAGCACTGTTTTGACTCTTTTCCACCTATCTGCTCTGAAGAGATAAAAACTCAGCAACTGAATATTGTGTTCCACAGTACATTTTTGGAAAGACAGATGCATGCTTGTGTAAGTCTGAAGATGGCTCAGAACTGACCAGAATGGGTGTATGGGCTCAGGGCAGAAGTCAGGATCACCTGGCTTCATACACAGCTTTGCTGCAAGATGCAGATACTTTCCACCTCCACTTCTCAGTTACCTGATGGGTAACAACCCTACAGCTCCATAACCTGCTTAAGCCTGCTAGTTTTCCAAAGATCTACCTGCTAGTCTGAAAACAATATTGCAAGGTCTTCAAAGATATTCCTGAGAAGAAATATATTCCTGAGAAGAAATTTATGAGCTGGCAGTTGAATGAAGTAGCCAACTGACCCACCGGGATCTGTTCCTGGGTGACTTGGTCTAGGTGCCCCTGCTCTGGCAGGGGGGTTGGACTAGATGATCTTCTAGGTCCCTTCCAACCCCTGACATTGATTCTGGCATACTGAGAGAGACTAAAGGAGCACAGCACACCACTTGACTGTCTGAATCCATCCAGGCTCTTCTCTAAATCAATACAATACCAGAACAGGTGCAGCTCTGGATGAAAACTACTTCTTGAAAGTTTACGGAGCAATCACCATTACACTCAGTTTAAATGAGTAGCAGTGCAGAGTGGAAAAAAAAAATATGTTTTTCCAATAATGCTACACTGGCTGTCACAATTCAGCAATGGTAAATGTTAGTGTATTTTGAAGCATTTGAAAACATATTTTTAGATTAGCTAGAGTTATTTTTACAAGCAGCACATTCGTTAATGACTCTGCTAAATTAGAGATTTATTTATTTATTTTCAATCCTTAAACTCTGGAAACAAGCCTGTCCTGTACTAGATAAGGTGAAGCTAATCCCCTCTGTATTTATATGAAACCTTTATATGGAAAGCCACTGCTCTGACATGGGCTGTGAGCTCTGCCAGGTCTCCAGTTCCAAGGTGCCAGCAGCAGTTTCTTGTTTTCACTGACATGCAGACAGGTGCCAATGTGGCCACTGCATGAGTGTCACCTTGGCTCTAGCCCACCTTTGGCTATCCAGTGTCAGCAACTCCACTGGAAGTGATCATTTGTTGATCTCCTCCAGAAAATAAAATCTTATCACCACACAGAACTGCCCTGACAAGGAACGAGGTCAACATGTAGTGTCTGAAGCTTATAGATTCTCCTGGGCACTCAAATCTTTCCAGCTTTTGAACAAAACTAACCTCACGTTGCATGAAAATAAGAGCATCTTTGCTCCTGCTGTAGCCAACAAGGAATTTGTCATCACTGGATATGGTAACTTGAGCAACACTTCCAAGTGGAATGAAAACACCTCCATTCCTTTCTCACCAGGGGAACAGCTGCTTTGCTAGCACCAGGGGGAAGGTGCTAAACCTCAGTAAAACCAGAGCCACCACAGGCAACCTAACTCTAAATCATAACATTATTTCCTGTTTCAGTGACTCTTTAAATAAATTCCCCATGACACAGGTTGTTGGTAGATCTTGGGCATTGCCAAAAATAAGCTACTTATTTAAAATAAAGCTACTAAATAAAAGCTACTAAAAAAAAGCACACTAACATGTGTTGCCAAACTGGATGCCCTTCACAGGCATATCTGCAAAGCTCATTCAGCAACCACAGTGTATCCCTGCTTATTAATAGCTTGGAGTACAGTTTATTTCAATAAATCAGTATCCATATAGACACAAAGGAAAAAGGAACCTACTCAGTAGTTGAGATTTATGCTCAATGCATGGCAAAAAAATGACCCAAGCATAAAGCTAAACCATTCTGAGAAGAGGAAACAAACCTTTTCCAACAGACTCATTAAAAGGGAGGTCTCACAGGGATGCCTTGTACCTTCCAGCCTTTTTTTTATTTTAGTGCTCACTGCTTTAACAGATGGTTTGAAATTACCCCAAAAAGTCCCAAGGCTGTTTGACCTGGAAAAGGTTAATTAAGATATTTTTGTTGAATATTATGTTTCAGACAGCAAAAACCTTTTTTTTCCCAGCATTTTCCAATGAGTTTTGAAACAAGCCTGTGAGGATCAAAGAAATATCTGACTGTTAGAAGGATAAGTTCTCACACCTTTGTGTTTTGAGGAATCTGAAATTTGGCAATTGCCCCCTTTTTTTCTAGGGAAGTTTCTTATGACATCCTGAGGAAAATCAGGCCACACCTTAGCCTAATTATTAACTTCTGAAAAACATGTCCTTTGTTCTGAAAAATGATGTTTGAAAAGCAGGGTTCAACTCATTATCAAAATTGAGCTTACAAATAAACAAAAGATTACTGGATTAAACCGATCCCCCTCTGCCATTTCCATCAGCTAGAAAAGCATCTGAAAATGAAAACTTCAGGCTGCTTGCTGTGTCCTCTACACTCCCCTGTTGTTTCCTAAGTAGGGTGAGAAGAAAAAATAAACTTGCAGTAAAAGGACAGAGAAATAAGAAAAGGAAAACATTAGGTTTGGAAGACTGTAAGGCGCCAGGTTGTGACCAAGGCAACAGCAGAAGGCACTGCCTGAGCAGCCAGAACAAAAGAGGCTCTGCAGCCTCCTCTGCTCCCCTTAGTGACATTTTTTCCCCCCACTGCTGTCAGACATCAATTCCTTACTCTGGACTAATCTAAAAGGGAAAAAAAAGCATGTTTAAATCCCAATCCTCCTTTCAGACTGAGAGAAGGCATCTGGTCAGAGCTATTATTTGCTTTTTTCTAAAGGAGTTTTTTATTTTTATTTTTTTTTTCCAGTCTTCCATTTGTTTTGTTTATTGTTTTGGCTTTGCTATGACTCAGAGAAAAGAAATTGCAGCGGAGAAACTAGTACACTAGAGCACACAGACCCATGCAGAACTTTCTCTTTTAAAATTTATTTTTAAATTACCATTAAAATCTATTTCAAATGTCATTTTCCAAGCCATTCCAATTTACAAACATTGAGCAAAATTTTACTGCATTAAACAAAGGAAAAGAGGGGAAACAATAACAATCCAGACATACTCTATATACTTGGCATGAAAACATCAGAGGACAGTGATGTCCAACACAGAAAAATAGAAATACCTCTGACATTTTCTGTCTTTGGAAGACATTTCTGACATTCCCATCTTTTTAAGGATGAAGTCCACTTTACCTTGGGCTTTCCTTTGCTGTATTTCAAAGAGTTAATGAAATGCACAGACATCACAAGGGACATCTGTGCTCAACGTACAGCAGGCCTTGTCAAACCTCAGTCACTGATTTAATCCTTGCCTACACTATTACAGAGTAGCTAATAATCAATTCTTATCACCATTAAGAATTACTGAGGAACCACTATGAATTAGTGACCTGCATATTAAGCACTGGTGCTCCCAAAAAGCAACTGCAGGCACTATTGGCTCAGTTACAGCAGCATTTTGGCCTCCACATGGAAGATGAACTTCAAGCTGTGTAGAGTTCCTGGTCAAGCTGTACAGCTACACAGGCCTGGTGTATCATCTTCCACCTCACAATGTGAGCAGCTGTCAGGGAACAACAGTGCACAGAAAGCTCCCAGGACAGTTTTTGGCACATCAGTCAGTGTGTAGCTGCATTTCCAAACAGAAGTGTGAGGGAGGAGAGGAAGGAGGCTGACATGACATGACCAGTGAGCTGGTCACACAGGACAGCTGTTTGTACCATGAACTGTTTCATCAGTGTAAAGGAGTTTGGTGTTCTTCCAGAACTGCTCCTGATTAAGGCCTGACACAGAAACATGCTTGAGAAATCACTGTCTTTTAAGACAAGTGAGGCCCACTCCCTGGGAGGCACACGCGGAAAGCTCCTGAAAGGCAGTTTTGCACTGACCTTACCTGTCATTTCAAAAGGAAGGTCTAAGAAATTGATGTCAGCCCACTGGGCTCAAATTATCTGGCTTCTCAAACCTGGAGAAGGTTCAAGAAAGTAATAGCAGGGCTGCAAAGTTTTCCTTGACAGTGGAAACTCTCTGTAGTGACTAACTATTCCCTATTCTCCCCTGTCTGCCACCCCCAGTTTCCCAGGAAAATACTCCACAACTTCTCAGCGACACAAACAACTCTGTTCAAATCATTAAAACTTGATTTAAGTTGTCAAAAACCTGAAGGTGCTCGTCCTGAAGGGGCTACAGAAAGGCTGTGTAAAAAGGGTTTAAATTAGACCTACAAAATTTAAATTAGTGAGCAGGGACACCCTCAACTAGAGCAGGCTGCTCAGAGCCTTGGCCAACCTCACCTGCAATAGCTCCAGGGATGGGGCCTCAACCACCTCCCTGGGGAGCCTGTGCCACTGATCCACCACCCTCAAGGGAAAGAACTTCTTCCTGAGATCCAGTCTAAATCTACTCTTCTCTAATTTAAATCCATTACCCCTCATCCTTTCACTGCAGGCCCTTGGAAACAGCCCCTCTCCAGCCTTCCTGGAGCCCCTTCAGGTACTGGAAGGTTTAAGCATTACCAGGACTGGAAGATTAGCTGAAGCTCCAGTGAAAACCAAAGCCACTTGGTTCTCGTTTCAGATGCACTACACACAGCTCTGGGCCTTCAGGGACACAGCCCTGCATTAGTTTCCATTTGGGGCACACTGCAAATGTATTTATAAGGTCAGCCAGAACCACTAGAGGTCAATTAAAAACAAACAAAACAAAAAATTCCAATAGAGAGGCTTCCCTGTCTACTAAACCACTAAACCAGTGATTTAGACCCTCTGGAAGAAACCAACAGATGTAGATTCACCAATAAAAAATGTCTCTCTTTTTTTTCCCCTAAAATTTTAGCATGACAAAAACTGTAACATTCAAGTTTGATGCAAGGAAGGTTACATCATCTTCATGATTGTGCTCAAAAATTAAGTTGACTTTTTTTTTCTAAAGAAGTCTTTTTAGAAATATTCTAGTAAAATCCTGAATACATTCAATGTGTAATGACTCCAGAGATAGGAGAGAATACTAAGGTGACCTGAATAAAACACAAAAGATACTCTGATATGTTACATAAATTAGGGTGTATGTTCACCTTCAGCAGCCTGCACTCTGCATCACACAACACTGACACAGCAATGATGCTGGGGAAGGTCATTCCCAGTTAAACTGCTATACAGGGGATTCACACAAGGCTTACTGTGAAAGTCTAAGAGCTCCCCAAATCACCAAAAGAATATTAAGACAAAAAAAAAAAAAAAAGCAATTTTGGGATGCAATATGACCAATTTATTTACAGATTAACTTATATTTTATCTATTGGGTATAGGAAGAGTGTTAAAGTATTCTGTAGATTTCAGACTTGTAATTAACTGCAAACCAAACGCAAAATGCAACTTCTCTCTCCATTATTGTAGGTCCTGAGAAAAAGAACTTCTGAGGAAAAAAGCTTTAACAGCATCCCATCATATGTGCCAATGTGATTTACTACTGTTTGCAAAGTGGTGTTCTCCTCAAGTATTAAGAGTATGCTTTGAGTGTAAAAGCAGACATTTCTTTGTCAGAAAGTTAAATACAGTGTATAATAATCTCTCAGGAAGACTGTTACTTAAACACTGATTTTTAATTTCTAGTCACTATAAAAAAAACCAACAAAACAACAAAAACCAACAGGCAAACTAACAAAAACCCACCAAAATTAAGTTGTTTTTTACCAGAACCTTAAAGTGGAATGGATCACCTAGAAGTCTAATCTATGTCCCATTATTATGATTAGCCTCAGGACACCAGTAAAAAAACCTCAATGTGTGAAGATATGGAACTGTCACTGAATTTTACCAAAGAAATCTGTGATTAGAATATGAGCTGTGCAAGACACAGGAAAAATATATTGCTGCTGATTTCATGTATCCCTAAAGATGATGTTAGCAATCTGGGAATATTTGGGCTTTAATATTTCAGTTCAGTGTAGAGCAGAAGGGTCATTTCCTACCTGTAGTGCACATGTGTTACCGTTGGTTGTCGGTAGCCAAGTATCCAGGTTTGGATGTCTATAGGTTCACCTTTGGGATAGGCAATGGTTGTGTCTATCACCCACTGAAGGCCTTTGGATTTGCTCACTAGGAACAAAAGGAAAGGGGATAATAAAAGGCATCAGAAGGAGCATGTCACTCATTTGATAGTTAGTCCATTTTTTTAGCTTACTTCATGGAGCGTAAGTATGACAGCCAAAAATCCAATCCAGATTTCATTCCAGAGCACAGCAAGACTCTCACAAGCTACAGCTAGGCCAAGATTTTACTTTCAGAGTTATTTCTGTTATTCTTAGATATTGTAGTACACAGAAGAGAACCAAGTTCATTCACTGGGTATTACAGTTACACAACACATTGGCCCAAAAGTTAGGTGCTTCCCCCCATGCACCAAAATGGAAAGCTCAAAAATAAAAATCCTACTTTTTCTGTCTCTGTTTTAAGCACACTTACAAATGGGCCT
Organism: Ceyx cyanopectus; assembly: GCA_013401355.1. NCBI lineage: Eukaryota > Metazoa > Chordata > Aves > Coraciiformes > Alcedinidae > Ceyx > Ceyx cyanopectus. Next base: position 6,788 of record VYZU01044396.1, read on the forward strand.
TTGTAAGAGCCTGCAGCAGCAGATCACTGATGAAGCAACAGCCACCCAGATTCCTCTGGACAGCCAGCCTCACTACTGGCTTAGGGCAAGTGGATAAAGGTGATTTATGCCATACAAAACAGGTTTTTCAAAGACATTTTTTTGAAAAACCCTTCAAAGGTTTGTAAGGATAAAGAGGAGAGGCACCACTTTGTGTATTAAAGACAAGAAAGCAATGAAGGGATGGTCAGTTTTCATAGTGGAGAGAATAATGCACCCCCAAGCTCCCAGATAAACTTGATACCAATAAAGAGATGTTCATATGCTGCTCAGCATATTTAGAAGCTGAAAAAAGCATCGAAGGAGATGAAAATATCCACTACAAAAAATACTCAGGATAGTCAAATTTAGTGAACATTGGTTACTATGAGCAGTAGGCAAGGGGAGGTATCAGCCTCTCTCTGGCATGTCTGCAGTGCACAGGTTTGCAAAGACAGCCAGAAGCAGACCTGGAAAGCCACCCAGGCAGGAGGGGCACCTTGCCAAGAGGGCACTGTGGTGAGTTGAGGTTGTCAATGCGAGATCTATTCTGTGGGAAACTGAGCTGCCTTGGCTCTGAGGTCATCTTCTGTTTGGGCTTGTACAGCAATATGCTTACTTAATGCTTACTGTCCTTACATCACACACAGCAATGTTTTGAAAGCATTTAAGAAGTTGAATATTACAAAGGGCCACCTGTTGGCACAAACATGTAAAAGGTGTTACAAGACTCTTCAAGCCTTCAGCTGAGATGGCTATGAAAGAAATCTGATCAAGGTGGACAAATACACTGTTGTCAGAAAGAACACTCATGGGGATGGACTGTTCACCATCTTCCTGGATACAGAAAGATATGTATTCAAAACAAAGCCAAGAGGATAAACTTTCAAAGCAAACAGAGAGAAATGATTCTTTGTGCAGAGAATAAAACGTGGGGAATTTCTTGCCAAAGGATGTCAAGGATGCCAAGAGTTGGGTTCAAGAGGAAATTGGGCAAGCACAGGGAAGAATTCCACTGGAGGGTTAACTGAACAGGCAGAAACCCCCATCTGGCTTGGGAAACCTACCAGACTGGAAACAGTCAGAAGCCAGGAAAGCATGTGGGAGAAGTTATGATGCATGTTTGCTATGTTCATAGATTCATAGATATTAGGGGTTGGAAGGGAGCTAGAAGATCATCTAGTCCAACCCCCCTGCCAGAGCAGGGGCACCTAGACCAAGTCACCCAGGAACAGATCCAGGCAGGTTTTGAGTGTCTCCAGAGCAGGAGACTCCACAACCCCCCTGGGCAGCCCATTTCAGAGCACCCTCTGGTATCAGAGCTGGAGTCACAGACAAGACATTGTGCAAAACAGATGTTTGCTCTTGCCTAGAATCACTTCTCTGACTCCAGCAAAGCCACCACACACACAAAGGAATCCTCAACAATCTGAGGCACAGTCTAAAAGCCAAGCTTTAGTGACACCAACTTGCAAGGACTGAGTAGCAGGTTTCTACCTGCATTTCATTTCACTTCATTTCATTGTGTGAGGAGAATTGCAGCAACACTATCACATCTATCTACCCATTGTTTTAACAAGCAGCTAGTGTTTGCAGGGTGCCTACTCCACCATGCAGCTGCACAGCTTCATTACTAATGCACATACACTGCCTGAAATAAGGCTAAGACAGTATTTCCTAATATTCAGGTTATGAATTACTAGAGGTAGTGCTATTCCAATTTAGCCAAGGGTAAGCTACACAGGTCATGCTGAAACATCCAGTGTCACCTTCTGGAAATAAGAGTATTTTAAAACCCTGACAGACAAGTGAAATGAGAACATGAGGTCCTATTAGAGGCTCCAGGCTTGCCAGCATCATGACAAGAGTGCTTGTCAAGCCTCTCTTAAGAAAAGCACTGACTACAGAGCCCTTCATTTTAAAAGCAGCAATGTATTACAGAATAGCCAATATGAAATTAATAGCAAATCCACAGAAGTATTCATTTAGAAATGGATTTCAGAAGAAAGTCATTCAATTTATTACTTTCCCACATGTGAAGGAAGAATGGATGAAGTAAATTGTCTAAAAGAGTAAGCAACAAAGATCATTAATTGCAGTTAAGAAGTGCCAGATGGATACAGGCACATCATCTTATTATTTACAGTAAAATGTTTTAAATTAATTTATTAAATATTTAGCTAGTATTTCAGACTGTTCTTTCAGTGGATAATGGTTCAAGCTTCATTATGGGAAGACTCCTGCCTTGCTCTTCTGTGCTGATTTCCCACCTTCTGCTGTTGTGGAGCAGAGCTCCTGCATAGATTCCTCTGACTAGCTCCAAACTCACCTCCACCCTCCTTCCAGGTCAGGGTGGGGAAAAAAACCAACCACCTGCTTCTGGCAGCCCACCAGGTATAAAAATCTGAAGGTAACATCACCCTCCGCAGCCACCCCTTTAGAGCAAGCAGGTCTTACTGCAACTATCTCCACGTGCAGTTAGCAAGATGTGCAATCAAATCAGTGTCACAGGCATATTTTTGCATGCTCTGATTTAAATGAAGCCTTACATAATCTACCAAGATCTCACACTGACAAAAAAAAACCCAAACAGAAACCCAAAAAAACCAACCAAAACCCCCCTCAAAAAAACCAAACAAACCCAAAAAAAACCCCACAAAAACAAAACAAACCCCAACAACCTAAGTCATCAAGGATTTTAGAATATTGATTTGGAAAAAAGAATCCCAACAACTTGTTTTACAATACACAAACATTCAAAACAGGCCTGCAGACATCTAAGTGGTTTGGTGCAACCACATAAAGCAGTAATAATGCACCTTAGGATCTGCATGGGACATATTTGCATGATGAGAGCTGAGACTGAAGAGTCATGTGTAACAGTAGCTTTCTGACTCAGACTAAATAATAATAACACAAAATTTAAACAGGTTTTGGTTTTTGAAATCACCAAGGGAGGCAAATCTCCACAACTGGTTTCTCTGTTTGTTTTGCTCGTTTGTTTTTTGTAGCCATGGGTTCAGTGACAGTAAGTTGCTTCACATTTAGTTACAAAGCATTACCCTCAGCATCTTCAAGCCATTCACTGCTCTGTCATCCTCTACAGTCCTCTCATGGCACATGCTTGGCTGTCTAAAAATCACTAATTCAATGGAGTTCAGAGCTTCTCTTGGTCTTCTGTGTCCTAAACACAGCCAAAATAGGCTGTTGCCTCCCCTCACACAGCAATGCCATCTTGGAACTCTGTTTGTCCTCTACTTCTCCTTCACGTGATCAGCTGCATCACTGACCTTAAAATGGAATTTTCCCCCAGATTAGTTCTCAGACTGAACATCTTACTCATTTTGCCAAGATCACTCCTTAAGAATTCACCTGGAGCAAAACAAGAAATCCCTTTTCCACAGCTAAAAAACCAAAAACCTTCCCATTGTGTTTTTCAGGTCACATTCCTCATATAGCAGTGAAAGAAGTAGTTTGATTTAAAAGAATCTTCTGATTCAGAAAACTGAATTTATCTGAAAAGAAGCATCAGAACTGAATGTACTGTGCTGCATTTGAAAACAGTGAGATAAGATTACAATATGGCTCTAATCAGGCTCATCACAACCTCTTACCAGATAAAAAACTGCTGTGTGGTAAAATAAAGCAGATGTAAAAAAAAAAAACCAGAGTAAGGCTGATCACAAATAAGCTCTGGAACACATCTTCAGTGAACAGTTACTCAAATTCCTTTGAATTGGCAGCTCTTCAATATTTAGAATGTTTTGCTAGTTCTAAAACAAGATGAATTCTTATTATCTGAAGAAATGTACTGATAACTGTGTCAGAAACTAGGCATTCCATTGAAAAATTAACCAAGCAAAACAGAACCATAAACCAACATGCCATACAGACATACTGGTCCCCTCAGGGTTAAGGTGATGATGGTCACACATCAAGTATTTTTACACTGCCCTTATTTCTTGTCTGCATTAAAACCTTCTCCTGGAATGCAAGTGCTGACAGCAGTGCTCAGTTTGGGGGGCACAGCACATCTGCCCAGAGGACTGCTTTCAGACACCAGAATTAGCTGATACCATCTTTTCAGAGGTATTTAACTACACTGTCTGTATCCTCTAGCTTCACAATCACTCAAGCCATCAAATGATACCTATAACTTTATGGGGTTTTTCAGCCTTCTATTTATTTAGGAACAAAATTGTAATTTTGAGGAGGCTACTGAACCTTGTACTTCACAACAAACCCACTTCTAATAAAGGGATGACAGAAATCAGCTTAGAGATTCTCTTAATATATATACACACCAATTTAGCTAAAATGAGGCTGGGGAGGGAGGTGAACCCCCAGCACTATCAGGAAAGCTTGGTGGTAACACAATGACTGAGAGAATGACAAGTAATGGAGAAGAAAGCTTCTAAGGTGAATAATTTGGTAACCCATGAGACCAGGAACATTAAGTCAGTCAGTATAGAGCACTAGGAGTGAAGCAGAGCAAAATTAAATACATTTACATGCAATCTCTATTCAAGAACCTGGCAAACCTTCACTGTGTGCACCTACACCTAGTTCTAGCAGCCACAGGCCAATGATGGTACAGCAGAGAAGATTCAGGCAAGTCTGACTGCACAGGAGACAGCTTTTTTATGTGGTTAAATAAATGGAAAGTTAAAGGGGATTAAAAAAAAATAATGGATGATCACTAATTTGTTAAGCTTGTAACTTTATAATAGAACCATATCAATGGATGCAATTATATTTCATTTAACTGAACAAACATTCCTTAGAAGTTTTTTGAAGTGGCAAGAATACAGTAAAAGTATTTGGAAGGCAGACAGAGGAAGACTATTTTATGAGACATAGATTAAGAATTAACCTTTTGTACATGTCTGAAAGGGAAGTTTTACTATACTAGAAACATTTTCATGAGCTTAAGAGAGAACTTAAGATTAACTTCAAAAGTAAAATTGTGGAAGTGATTTCTGTGTGAGGCTGCTAACACTGAAAGCTGAACATCACTGGAAAAAAACCAACCAACCAACCAACACAAACAAGTCATCTACATCTTCATTAGAATGGATCTTTTGGTTCAAACTGCTAAATGATTACAGTAATTTGTCCATGGAAATATCAGCAGCACCCATCAATAAAACCACCACTAACCCTCAAATCCAGTATTTCTATAAGAAGTAACAGAAATGCACAACTAGGTAAGATCTAACCCTGCTCTCTGAATGCTTGAATAAGTTAATTTTAAAAGCTAAGAGACTAAAAGCTCCAAGTCACAAATTACAGGCATTATTTACATCCCAACTATACTCTTCCTTACAGCCCAGGAGTCCCAGAAAAATAATGCTGCAGGAATATTCTTATTCCCTCACAGCTCTTCTAAATAAGACAGCCAACATTATCCTTGAAACCTGGTCAGTGACAGTTAAGTCCAGCAATAAAGTGGGCAGTCATTACAAAAATAGAGGATAGAAACTTGGACCAGAATACAAAATAGTTCAAGAGGACTGAAGTTTACAGTACTGGATGCAAAGAAATTTTTAAAACCAGGAATAAAAAAAAATATGTTAACATAGTTTGCATACTCCAGAAATATTTTTACTATAGTTCCACACTATTCTAAACCACTGAAAAACATTCATTGTGCTGAAAGGAGCAGCCCTCCTTGCCCACTCCAGGTGCTCATTCCAGTGTGGCATGTGTGCCAAGACAAACATTCATGCAGCCACACTGGAAACTACATCAAATTAAAAGTGAAGTTTTCTATTTTTGTGTGTATCAACATAAAAAAAAAATCAACTCAATGGAACTAAAAACATAGACAAACATTTTTATATAAATATGATTGTGCATTATGGATGCAATTGACATTTAAAGAAGCCAATTCAAGATGTTTTACTTTAAATCTTGCCCATTCCATTGGCTTTTTCTCCGGGGGTGAAAACAGTCTTTACCTTTTCTCACAGCATCTCCAGCTGCAGGAGTTCCATTTACTTGTGGCTGTACAAGTGTGTTGAGAATGACTTGTGTCGCCCCAAGTCTCGGCAGGGTGACGTGTTTAAGAAATGGCAAATTGTTTTTCTTGGCAAATTCCTGGCTTGTTTCTCTCCTTTTCCTCAGGAAGCCACCCTCTGGAAACAAAACAATCCATTTCCGATTCCGGCTCCTGTAGTATTTGTCTAGATGCTCCTTGAGTAGCACCAGCTGCTGCTCACGGTGTGCTCGGCCCTGCAGGGGTAGAACAGCACCTCCATCAAATCAATGCTTGACAGAGATAACAGAACAGAGAATGATTCCATTTCTATGCTTTTTGATTCTCTTTTCAGATACAACTAAGCCTCTGTGATGACATGAAACAGCGTTCCCAGTGCGCTCACTGGTGATTGAGTCAATGCCACTTTACACACAGGTTGGAAAAAAACCCAACAAACTAACCTTGAGACTGAGGCTGAAGCTCCCAATTTGATGACTTGTCTGCAAAAGCAACATCCAGCTTGTGGAACAGGGACTCCACATAACAGGAGGATGTATTTACACAAGTCCTTAGTTGCTACTGGGTCTCGAGTTGAAAGTGCTAAAACTAATTCTTCCAAGACAACATAGAGCTTGAGCTGTGATTTGGAGGTCCATGTATCATTAAGTTCATAGATTCATAGATATTAGATATTAGGGGTTGGGAAGGGACCTAGAAGATAATCTAGTGCAACCCCCCTGCCTGAGCAGGGTCACCTAGACCAAGTCACCCAGGAACACATCCAGGTGGGTCTTAAGTGTCTCCAGAGATGGAGACTCCACAACCCCCCTGGAAGTTTCTGCACACCAAACAGTATCTTTGCTTAGCTTACATATCATCTATGTGCTGTCCTCACATCCCATATTTGAGCAGCAGAGGTACCAGACAACATAGCTGGGGTTTGCTTACAGCAGAAGAACCACAGATTGCTCCCAAACCTGAGCTGCTTGAATGCTTACTCTCAACTGAAATCAGCACACTGATGGAAATACTCATTGAGAAGGGAAAAGAACCCAAACTCCTGGGCTTTGGCATTGCAGGCTTCCATCCTTTAGAAGAAACTACTGAGTAGGAAGTGATTTTGTGTGAACTTAAAACCTGCAGTGATAAAAAATGAGATGCCCTAGCCAACAATTGATTGTATGACACCAGTTTGTGTCAGCTGTGCACAGGATATAGCCAGGTGATAATTAAACCTGAAGGACCAAGGGGAGGAGAAAAAAACCCCAGCCCTCATTCACTTTTCCTCTTTAATGCATCAGCACAACTTTTCCACTTAAAAGACAGTAAGATTTGTCCTTAATTACTGCAGAAATATCTTCATTATCTTTAACAACAATCTCTTCCCACTTTCAACGGCAAGAGCAAGCTACCCAAACTTTCACAGCAATTAATTTACATCAATTATCTTTTCTGAGTGCTCCAAAGTGACTTTGACAAAACATTCAAAAGACACAGGAGTCCAACATTTCAGCTTCTCTCAGCAGGTCATTTTAATTCTCTGAAATGTCAAAAAAAAAAGTCACAAACCTTCCACTCATGTCAATTTTCCACTTACACAACAAATGCTGGGTATTTTTGGAAGGAAAGAGTGGGGCTGAGTGAAAGACAACAAGAAACAATTTTTTATTGAAAATAAGTTTTGTGAATGTGTTTCATACTAGATATTGGAATCTCACAAGAGCAATTTCTTCCAACTTATGAAAGACAATGAAAAATCTCTGCCTGCTCTTGTTCATGCAACTAAAGAGCAATATAAAAGCTCCTGGGTTAAAGCAGTCCTTTCCTACCAGGCCACAAGAGTCCAGGACAGTATAGTAGTTAAATAAACTACTTCATGTGTTAGAAGCAATCCTAAATCTGCCATTGGTGCTGCTTGTGAAAATAAAAAAAGAATTTAACTAATAATAAAAAATAATTTTTAACCAATAGGATGTATATTACTATGATGAATTTACATTCTTTTACCTGCAAAAAAAGGGTACTATTTGCTCATCCAGATACTGCTAGGGTCTTTCCATAGTTCCACAAAGGATCATTACTCACCTTAAGTGTTTTTGCTACACCCAAAAGCTAATTAAGAGCCAAGAAATACTTTCTTTTCAATTGGTTTCTTTTTAGACTCATGATAACATTGTTTTATTTGTGATGTTACATATCTCAGCAACTTAGTACAAAAAGGAGGGAAAACCCTAGTTTTTGCAGCTCTGGAGTGGCTTGGTTTTGTAACTGGAATTGTAACACCACATTCAGAAATTCCAGTTACCAAGCTGAAAGCCATGGGAACTTCAAAATGTGTATCTGGTGAATTTTAACTACTGAAATAGAGCTTTATTTTACAAAGTGTCAAACCCTGATCCTTTCCATACACAGTACACAGTTGCATATCTCTAGAGACTTTTGTTTTATTACCTTTTTTTTTTCCTGAGGTTTTCTAACCATGCCTCTAGTCTTAGTGAGAAATCTCACTTCAGCTGTGTAGAGCTGGAATTATTTATTTCATTCTGAGTAAATTTGCTTCTCCTGTGTAGAGTGAAAACTCATTAATTCCCTCTGTCTGCCCATACATTTTAAGTACAGACAAATAAAAATAAGGAAAGAAATGTACATGCTGGATGTTGCAGTTCACATAACTGGCAGCAGGTTCATGCTTATCATCATACTTGGAAATTTCTACTTTTAGAATGCAGTTTGGGTGTTGTTGTTTGGTAGCTGTCAATCAAACTGTGAGAAATAAACTGAAGGTTTCACTAAACATTTGAAAGGTTGAGCTCAACACACATTCTTTTGTAATGCTCAAATAATAATTAACCTTCAAAAGACTCCCATCATCATTGGATTCCAACATTCATGTCTAGGAGAAGAATAAAATAAGCTTGGAAAAAAAGCTCTACCCAAATACACACATTAAAGCATAATTATTTCATCCTTCAAACCAATGAGTGAGTCCCATGACACCACAGTGTTTCGAACTGAAGGAGAAATCAAAGCACTACTAAATGTTTTCATTTACCTGTCTTATGAAGAAATCTCCATGGATGAGAGACACAATGCCAAAGTTTGTGTACTTAAAAATATGATCCATCAGCCACATCATCTGACGGACAACCTGAAAAGTTAAAAGAAAAAGTTTACTAAATATCAAGTGCAAAGAATTATGTATACACTGGTCACATTCCTGCCACCCTCATAACAGCAATAAAACCAGTAAATAAAGTCCTTTATGCCCCACAGAATAAAGCAATACAAGTGCTACACTTCTCCCTCAAAACAGGATTAAATTGCTGTCTTTTTGTAATATATAGTTCTGTGCTGCCTTTACTATTCCCTGTAAGGCCACACCAAGACCAATTAAAGTTCAGTGAAACTTAGTCATACAACAATTACTGCTCCATTTATCATGGTCAAAAAAGCATATGGAGAACCATGACCTTTCTCTGCTAATCAGGGAGGTGGTTGAGGCACCATCTCTGAAGACATACAAGGTGAGGTTGGCCAAGGCTCTGAGCAGCCTGGTCTAGTTGAGGGTGTCCCTGCTCACTGCAGGGGGGCTGCACTAGATGACCTTTGGAAGTCCCTTCCAGCCCTAACCATTCTATGATTCTATAATCAGAAGATTATAGAATTATTATTATAATTTAGAATTATTTTACTCAAACAGGCACATTCTGCTTGTCATCTTTCTGTTGTCCAAGATACATAATTAGAGGCAAAGACAGAAAGAAATCAGTCCAAGAAATAAAACTTTCCTCTAGAAAATACAATATATTCTTCATATATGTTGACTACATCTACTGCTGAAGTGTATTCCACACTTCAAACACCAGAGGCTTGCACAGTAACTGAAATACTCAGAATCTACATCCATGCCTCCAACAATCCTTCCAAGAACAGTCTGATAGAGTGAAAGATGGTGCCTTCTACCTGCTTCCACATCTTCACAGGTCTTCCTAGAATTTGTAAAAAGCAGAACACAGTTGATGCAGGAATTCTGTTTTGTCAAGGCAGCTCAGTAAATTGACATGTGTCTAGAATTGCATGTATCAGTACTTTTTTCTTCCAAAGAAATCTAATTATCTCTTGGAGTGCTCTGATTACCTGTTCACCCTTTTGAACCCAGAAGCTATAAATGAGTCCTGGGTTATATATTTAGAGAAATGTAACCATCTCATTCCCTGCTTCTTTTACTTACACAACTGTCACCAGATGCTCATTAAAGGAATGTTTTTACACACTTGAAATAATATACATGCCAAAGAATATTTAAGATACTTTATTGCCTTAGACATCAAGCTGATCTCCCAGAGGAATGTGAGTATAGAAGTTAGCTGTCATTGCATAAGAACACAGAAAGAACAGATCAGCTTTGGTTGGTTGGTTGGTTTTGTGTTTTTTCTTTGTGGCTTTTTATTGGTGTTTGGTAACTCCTCACTTGAGACTAATACTGATGAAATGGTTTCTCATACAGCTATCCCTGCATCCATGTTAAAGAAGGGATAATCTGAAAGCAAAAAATCTTCTCTGCAGAGATTCACATTCTTCCAATGTCAATAAATCAGAAAGCCTCAGGGAGAGGGGTGGGGAAGGGAAAAGCAAAGACATGCCCTACAGACAAGAGTTAAAGAAAGCACTGCTGGGGGGTGTTACTGCTCTTCAAGGCACTAAACTCATGCCCAGGCACCAGCCTAAAGATGACAGGTTGGTGTAGGGAACCATATCCTAGGATAAAAACCCACCAACATTCCACTGCTGACCATTCAGCCTGCAGTGACTGTCAGCAAGTACATCTGCTACTAGAGAAGTTAAACCAACATGATCTATTCTACTGGCAGAGACAGGAAAGCTTAGTAATCTGCTGCCCTGAAAAGGTTTGTCTCTTTTGAGGAGTCAGCACTGGGCCCTACATGTTCTGTGGCAATCCTGAAGGAGGAACTCTTGCCAGCACTGCTAGTGCTTCTCTCCTCCCTTACTACTTTTTATTGTCATTTGATTTGGATGATGGTGGGTTTACCCTCCAAGTTGATGATCATTTCAGAGTCTGAACTCCATCTCACCATGTTTTAGGTGACACAGGGCTTCTAACTAGCATCCTTGGACTTCCTCAGTCTTTTTGAGGAGTGATGTGACCCAGTCAAAGATCACTGTGACATACAGGCTGCAAGTGGGCTACAAAGAGGCAAACTCCAGAGCTTAGTGAACACAAATCAGCACTAGGTTTACAGGCAAAGTAGTACAATGTTTTTATGTATTAATTTATGTATATACACACTAACACATAAAAGAGAAGGACTTCAAAGGATAGGACCTATTTTTTTTTAATTAAAAGGCAACCTAGATTAATGGCTATTCATTCCATTCTGCTACCAAGGGCAGTACAGAGGACACTGCAAGAAACTGGCAATGGCTCTTCTCTTAGTATACTCAGCAACAAAACCATGCTTATCAGATAAGTCTCTTAGCACTTGCATTTCAAGGAGGTTTAACTAAAGACATTCAGAAGCATTCTGAGAACAGACTGACAAATCTTTATGGATTTAAAGCATTTTTGGATGTTGTTTCAGATCCTTTTTGCTTCATCCTTCCTGCTGAAGTAAGCTCAGAATGTAGAAAGCTTTTACCTATTTTGAAAAACCTAGGTGCATCCTATTCCCAGGCCCAGTTTAATTTCACTCTGCATAGATTCCATAACAAAGCAACCTGAATAGACTGACCTTCATATTTCAGGCACTTCCAACTTAACAGTGAAACCTAGGAATGAGTCTTGAAACTTCAACTCAAAGAGCTGCAAACTCTACTTTTTTTTGTGTGTGTGTGTCCACTACACCCTTCCTGGAACTGCTTTCTACTTTAAATCAGAAAAAAACATTTATTAGTTGTAATCCATTCAGAAAGCAGTGATAGCAGCATTTTAACCTACTTCTTATTGTTAAACACATAACCTTTAATGTTGATGATACCTCAACTAACTAACTTAGTTTAACACTTTCATAGAAAATTTGAACAATTTCTTGAACTATATAACAAGTGTAATTAGGTCATTTTTGAGTCAGATGAAAGTTTGTTCTGAGTGGCCTGTCTTCTAGTAACATGTATTAATCAAACAATACCAGCCCAGTCCTTCCATTAAAATGATAACTTATCTAAAAGTTCCACTTCCCTAATAAGAGATCATAATTTCCTTATTCCCTTAAATTAATCTGAAATACAAGAAGTGTCTTAACTCATGTATTTTAGCCTACTGCTTGGTGAGATTAAATTTGCTTAAAACAGATAAGCTAGACTGTCATTCACACCTAAGAATTTATAATACACTAGAAAAAAACACCACCAGAGTTCCTGACATGGCTCTGGAAATATTGCCAAGTTGCAAGAACACTGCAGTATTCTACCTCACTACACTAAAAACCAGAGAACTTGCATACTTCTGATGTCTTAAATTAACAAGTTTTTAAAGACATTAAACAGCTTGAAATTTACATCTGGGTTCAATCTGCACTGGCTGGCAAAGGAAACTTTGAACAGCCACAGAAGGAAAGTCTTTCTAGTTCTGCCACTGCACCACCAGTGCCAAGCAGCTGCCTTTAATAAGCTCTTTACCTTCTCTAGGTGCCCTTACTTGTGAAATGGAAGCAAGTCTTTCACCCTCACAAAGTACTTTGAGAGCCAAAAGTGTTGTCCCAGTGGTAAAACATTCAGGAATTAGTGCAGCTTAACTGATCTAAACAAAATAAAAATAATTCCTGGAATTACTATCTTGTTACTATCAAGACAACATGGAGCCCTGCACAGTTTTGATATGTTTGAACTGTTTTTAAAGAAAACTGCCTAATTTAAATAGTTGCCCATTGTATAATGATTTCTTTGGGACAGGTAGATTTGTTCTGGGTTGTTTTTCATTCCTCTAGTGTTTTCACAGTCACTCAAAGTGAAGACAATTCTCTTCTGTTCAGAAATATTAAGCATGCTATTTAAAAACAGCTGATTCAGCAAGTTCTATAAAGGATAAACTCTCCTGATCTCATTATTCTAGCCACTTGTACTACTCAGTCTACATTTAAAGCATGTGATTGCAATTATTCAAAGGAAAAATAGTTATTTTACAGATGTTCTGCTTTTCTGACAACCCACAAACCTGACAGTTTCTATAGTGATGATTATTTGCCATTTCAATGCTTTCATCCATTTTTACCATCATCTACATTCACTGAAGCTTATTCTGCCTTAACTGAAACTTTTTATCTAGAGAGTCAAACAGGATAATTATGGCTTAGATTTATAGAAGTATACATACATGAGTCAGTGAAGCTCCATGATCTTAAAACACCTGAGGTATAGCCAACATTTTATGCAATACATATCCACAGGACTATACCCTAGCAATCATCTTTAGCACATGATTGTCCTATGCTTAATTTTGATGAAGGGTATGAGTCTTTATTCTGTTGTTCTACTCATTGAGCTACAGTACAGAACACCACATATAACTCCCTTAATTCCAGAAGAAATTAAAGCCATTAAGAATGCCTGTAAGACATTTCCTACCCTTTGTAGCCTGATCATTCATACATCCTTCCTCCAGATTTGAACATATGTTTAACTTCTTATTTGGATTCTATGTTCTAATTTCCTGCACTACACTCCATAGATGTGAATTTTCTTAACAGCAGTGCATGAAACAATTTACATTAGTTGCACTTCTCACCAAGAAATGCTTAAAGAGTTTGTGGAATAAGAGCTCAAGCAATTCTGACCTTGGCTATCCACCCTAGTTTGAACACATCCTCGTAAGGAAGTCACTTTCAGTTTCTAACCCCTACCAAAATCTCACACAGAACTCGCTTCTAACTTTGAGAAAAAGTCCATGATGGAATAAAGTAATAATCAAGAAGCTAGACCTGTGTTGGTTTGAGTCAAGTTGGCAAGAACTGCATAAAAGCATGAGGAAAAAGTTGAGTACACGATTACCTGCAAGGAGATCTGCTGCCCTTTGTGTTCACCTAGACTGGATGCACACTGACTCACCTCGCATCTGATGGTCTAAAATCTACTGGCTGTCCCATGACACCCAATCCAAACAAAAAGCTTCCCATTCAGGGCCTGAAGATGAGTGGGGTTAAGAGAGGGGAAGCAGGCAGGCAGCATTACACAGCACACCCAGGGCCCAGGTCACCCATAGCTCTGTCCCACCCCCAGGCTGCAGCCTACCGTGCCTTTATCCTGAAGGCACATCATCAGAGTGCACACATCACCCGTGGCTTGATGGTTCACCAGCATCATGGCTTCATCTTCTGACACTGCTTTGACATCATCACCCCATTCCATTACTAGGAAAAAAGAAAAAAAAAGGTAAATGTTACAAAGCCCACACTGAAATTTTACGATCGACAAAAAACTCAAAGACCCAAGACAGAGATAATTATAATAAAAAACCCTCATGTCAATTTAAACTGAGTCATAGTGTATGATAGGAATAATAGCAAGACCCATATCACAGAATCACAGAATGTTAGGGGTTGGAAGGGACCCAGAAAGATCATCTAGGCCAACCCCCTGCCAGAGCAGGGGCACCTAGACCAAGTCACCCAGGAACAGATCCAGGTTGGTCTGGAATGTCTCCAGAGCAGGAGACTCCACAACCTCCCTGGGCAGCCCCTGCCAGGCTCTGCCACCCTCACTGGGAAAAAGTTCTTCCTTGTGTTTCCCCTAA
>VYZU01044396.1:21687-38377 GCA_013401355.1 Ceyx cyanopectus
CAGATGCAGCACCTTACACTTGCTCTTACTAAATTGCATTAAATTTCTCCCTGCCCAGCTCTCCAGCCTGTCCAGGTCTCTCTGGATGGCAGCACAGCCTGCTGCTGTGTCAGCCACTCCTCCCAGTTTGGTGTCAGCAGCAAACTTGCTGAGGGTGCTCTCTACTCCCTCATCCAGGTCATATTTCCAAGCAGAGGGCATCCAGCTTTTGCTTTAAATTGCATGCACAGAATAACAACAAAACAAAAATCCTCTACCAAAACATATGTGCAGAGATTGATCTTTTTGTGTCATTACACCATTCTATATTTAGGTTCTCAAAATTACATAAGCTTTTGACCCAGCTTTCAAATTAAATCACCTCACCTCAAATAAATAAAAAATCCATGTTGTAAATAATGATGGTTTGTTGATTTTTGTAAAAAAATAGCAAGTTTCATTTCTTTCTATTACTAAACTTCTCCAGTAAAAACAAAGCAAAAAAAAAAAATTATCTCTAGTTGAATCATTAGGTTTAAAATGCTGTATTAAACTGAGTAATTCAAATCTAATCAAGTGGTACTTCCTGGCTGTGATTTTAATTTCTGACATCAAAGGAAACATTTTGCCTCCACTATTGAGTCTTTAGTACTGCTACTAACAGGACTCCAGGCAGTAAACAACTCTCATCACAGAACAATTGCTTTACTCCTGTGTTTCAGGCAGTGGTTTAACTGATGGCAACAAAAGAGGCTCCATGATGAAGACTAGAAGCAATAAACTATACACAGCTTCCCTCTCCTTCTAGAAATCCAATTAGAATCACACCTTAGGAAGCTTCCACTTCTCAAAACTAGTGCTCCCAAATTAGTAGTGAATTAGCTCCCAAATTAATACTGAACAGACTCGAACACAAAGTAAAAAGCAAAAATGCTGTATTTGCCCACAAGTAGATAGAAACATAATAAAGATATGAAGGTGAGGACTGTTCAATCCATAATCTTCAGCCTCCTTTCCTTTTCCCAGGCAAGCAGTGGTTTTATTAAGCAGACAATATACATATACTTACTCAACTGTGTCTTTCCAAAAGTAATAAAAACTAGGTACTAAATATATTTTGCATCTGCAAAATGAGATTTCTCATGAATAGCTAAATTATTTCCAAATAAAACTGCTTTATTTCTAGCTCACTGAGGAAAAAGGGTTACTTTTACTATAGGTATTTCCTTGGATCATAAAGATATATACTACTAATCATTTGTACTGTAGAGGAGTTTAAAAAGAAACTACTACTAATCTTCAAAAATGTTTCACAGATCTAATTTTCTGAAGGATTAAAGTTTATGACTGAAAAGCGTAAGCCATGAGAAGCAACACACAAACAAAACACAACTGAAGAGGGGAAGTTAAGAAGCTTAATTTGATAGAAAAGAGAAAATTTTCAATATACTAGGTGAAGAATAATGTCCAACTTTGAAACTTTCAGATAGGCTCCAGACAAAGAAAAAATGAATAATAAGCTTCTGCTATTACCTACAGTATTTTACCTACTCTTGTTAAATCCAAAAGAAGGTAAAAACACACAACCAGTTTACAATGTACTAATTTTAGCTCAGAAGTATTAAAAAGGTGGGCTCAGTTATGTCACTTCAAAGACAAGGTAAAAAAGAAAAAAAGTTTTATTTAATTCTTTAATTGATTTACTCCATTCATTCTATCTCTCAACTGGCCAGGCTAACAGCTCAACCTGGCTCAGCTGCCAGGTAGCAAGTTACTAAATCCCAGGGATTCAGCTGGACAGTCTCTATTTTCTTCTCCCTCTGTCATTTCTCCTCAGGCAATCAGGCTGTCTCTTGTGCTTAATAACACTTGATGGTCAATTGATTGACCTGATTATCAAGGAGAAGAGAAGCAGTTTGTGAAAGCCCTTCACAGAGCATTCCTGGATCAGAAACAGAGCAGCAAACCTCAGAAGTGTGCAGAAAATCCACTGCATACCACTGTTTTTTAAAGAAAAAAACCCTTAATTACCTAGAATTTGAAGTTCACAGCGTCCCTTGAAATGCAGTAGTGGGAATAAATTGGCTTCTATTTTCTCACCACAGCAAAATCCCCAAAAGGCACTTCTTTTGCTGTAAGAATTACCTGTGATACTACATTCCTCAAAACAAAACCTCATCTGCATGGCAGCAGAAGCAGGAGCACTGCTTTGCTCCAGTACAAGGAGACAACACTGCCAAGACAAGTATTAGCAAGCAATACAAGGGTTTTTTTTCCACATTTTTACTCAACTATTACACATCTAAATGTTGAGAGTTCTCAGAACACTTGGCTGCTTTGTGATCATGTCCTTCAACATAACTGTGTGCATGTAAGTGATGCTCTAAGTGCTCAAGCACTTTAATTGCAGTATTTCATTAGGCTGGGCTAAGTAACAATGCAGGAGATTTTATACTTTTGAATACACCTGGCAAGAATGGCAGTTTTATTTTTATTGTGTGCAGTTGCCTAGCAATTCATAGGAACTGATTTTGCATACTGTGCTTTAAAACTTCAAAGATATTCTGAACTTTTGGACCATTTTTCTTCATCATATTTAGTAGTTTCACCATAGTGTGTGCCATAGGAATCAGCATGAATTTTACTGGCATCTTAACACTTAGGTTCTAAAAAATACCTAGGGTTATTATTTCAGAATTTATTGAGTTTTAAACTTCTTGCTTCTCCACTGAATTGGAAAGCAAAGCAAAACAAACCCACAAACAAAAAAAGGGTGAAAAATGTTACCAGCCATTAGGAAATGGGCAGGAAAGGAACCAGATGCAGCTCTCATACTAGCATCATCCAAATCTGCTGCCACATTAATCCCATAAATCATGAAAAGACTGATTTATGGCAACATCAGGGAAACTCCTCAGGTGTTCTAAATCACAATTATTAAAAGCTCCAAACCCATAAAACAGCTAGATAAATCACTCCAAAAGTTAGATGTCAATGTAAAATGGATATCCACTTTATTTGCCAATTGGGTTTGGGTCTACACACAATATTCCCAACTTTCTCTAGAAACTGGAGAAGAACTTTTACTCCAGAACTTCACAGCCCTTAGTTTATTTAAATCCTGATCACTTGTAATCACTTGCATCCATGAGGCAAGACTTAAAGAAAACCTATTCCAAAAAGCTGCAGGTTGGCCACACTTAATCCCTCAACAGGTATTAATTAAAAACCTTTTGTCCATTGCTTAGAAACCTCCAGTAACCAACACAGGTCATGATGAATGGACAGTCTCCTTTGCTTCCTCAAAAGCCACCCTGCTTTCTGAAAGAAGGAAAGTTATGATTAGCTATTCAATAGTGAGTGTAACTCAGGATGACCAGGTTACTATGTTTGAAACACTCCCTCTCATACTCCAGCATTTGTGTCTGGCTCATTGCATCCCTGGCTTTACTGTTACTCACAATTTGCTCATCAAAGCATGTTTCAGCTAGAGTAGCTATGCACAGTTGTTAAACTAATTTGTCTCTCCTTTATAGATGGGAGTCTTTGATAACTGGCATGAAGAAATCCCAGAAGTGATGCCAGAGGTTAAATATTACTTAGCATGCCTAGACCACATTACAGAAAGGAAAAAAAAAGTGCTAAAGGTTTTTTTTCCCCCTTAACAAAAATGGTAAAGGTATTTGTGTCTGCAAATTGGTTGCCTACAGTAAAAAAAAAAGGAAAACAAGCAATGAACTAAGCACAGCAGCCTACAGTTAGCTATTTTACATTTATTAAGCATCTATTTTAGGCTTAGAAGGTATTAAAAAACACCCACATAAAATCAGGCACGCGCTATTGAAAAAAAGCATCTACTCCTTCCAAAATTCAGGCTACCAAGGTAACCTCATTTATGGTCTCCAAGGACACACAAGACATCCAGGTGATCAATAAAAGTACAATCTGGAAAAGGAATCAAGTAACACGAGTACATCATCATCTCATTAACATGCTAAGTGAAGCTGTCTTTATCTTTTCCTATTAAAGAACATACTCTTACTAACAAAAATATTGTCCATTTCAATGCCATTACAATATGCATACAACTTAAGGTTAAAAATATTTTCAAACTCTGTCCTCCTGACACTCACCCTTTACATGCTTATGAACATTGATGAGGTCCCCCCTCAGTCTCCTCCAGGCTAAAGAGAAACCCAGCTCCCTCAGCCTCTCCTCATAAAGATGTTCCATTCCCTTAATCATTTCTGTGGCTCTGAGCTGGACTCTCTAAGCAGTTCCCTGCCTTTCCTAACCAAGGTGCCCAGAACTGGACACAGTATTCCAGGTGCAGGCTCAACAAGACAGAGTAGAGAGGGAGGAGAACCTCTCTTGACCTGCTGGCCACACTCCTTCTAATACATCCCTGGGTGCCACTGCTCCTCAGTACATGTTCATAAATCAAGGCAGGGTTTAAGATGTCCCAGTCACTAGCTTCATTTTCCTGTGACAACCCATTTGCACACCTCTGCAGTTCATTGTAGAAAACAATGAACATTTGCTTTTGTTCTCAGTTCCATTATTCTTTGCTACCACCCTCTTGCTGCAGTTTACAGACAGATCTGCTTTGTGGAGAAGAGGACTTTAGCAGTCACAATATTTATGCCTTGAGTCAATGAACACAATTAACTGAGAGGAGAGCAGTGTTAAAAACAGCAAGCCATTCCAAGAGAGATGTCCTGGCTCTTTCATCTTTCTAACCAAACAAAGAACCATGGTTTTTTAAAGCACAGCAGCTCCTTATGGAAATAGGCTCTAGTGAAGATTATTTTTGAAGACTTACTTAAATTTCCTGCAGCACCTGTTGAAAAACTCAGAGCTACAATTCTAGAACTTGCTTGAGCTCTAGAATTCACTGGCACAGGAGATGATGCTTGTGGCTGAGGAGAGGGCTCCTTTTACCCATATGTGACTGAGAATAAAAGTGAAACCTTAGCTCATCTTGCATGAACTTCTTCCACTGACTTCAGGAAAGGCAGCATCACTTCAAGAGTTTCATTTCTTTGCAGTTATGCTAGGCAAGCAGTTTATATGAGAACTTTTCAGAAGTAAATTCTGTCAGGATATACAAGATATGCTCACTAGTTATTTAAGATGTACCAATATGTCTTAGAAGAACACTGGACCTCCACATTCTGCTGGAGGTCTCCAACAGCTATTTTATGCCACTCCCACAGCACTGTTTGAATTACAGAGGCACAGAAGTCACATACTCATGGCTCTGACTACCCAAACTAGACTCCAGTGGTATAGGGTGGTTGTCTCCCTACAAGAGAGACAGTGTTTGCAGCCACACAGGCAACTGTGGACTGTGAAATGTGAAGACAGTGGTTGATATCAGCTTTCATAACTATCCTGGTAATAAAGTGTAGCAGCAGAGAAGCAACTCCACTGTCTGCTTTGCTGCTTCTATTATTAGCAAAATAACTGCAAGACTGAAGAATGGGACAGAGTGCTGAAATCCTTTTGAAGTACCTCGAGCTCATGAGTCAGACCACTTGGAGAAGGAGCAAGATGTACAGCACATTCCTCCCTGGTGACAGATAAAATACATTAAGTATTAACTACCCAGAGGAACATCAATGCATTCATGAACTAATATCCTAATGCTCTAAATACCTCACATACCGCAGATGTTACAATGGCCAGGGAAAAAAAAAAAGAAAAAAAATCAGTTGGTTTGAAGTCTAGAAGAAGGAAAAGCAAAACAACATCTTTAGTACACTTATAAAATAAGATAGAACTAGTAGTAAAGGTTAGTAAGTGGTATTGGAAAGCAAATAGTCAGGCTTTAAAGTTAAAAACAAGCCAAAGAAGTTTCAAAGAATGAACAAAAAATGACTATTTAGAAGCATATTGTCACCAAGGTCCTAAAGGGACAGAAGAATCTAAACTAACAGTAAATATACTTCAGATTAACTGCATTCACAGCAGTTCATATTTAAAGCTGATAGGATCATTTTGGTCACTCCTAGTTGTGTTGTGGAAAGAAACACTTGTCAATCTAAGTTCAAAAATGTTTATTTCCAACATGAAATAAAGTTTAAAGAAAGAGAGCCATGAGCCAAGAAGAGATATAGATGCTAAAGATGAACTTTCGCCTTAAGTTAAAAGCTTTCAAACACTTCAGGGATGACCAAAAAGCTGTACACCATTAATAACAGAAACAAAGACATATTTCTGTAAAACAAGCAGGAGGAGACTCTGAACATAAGGATCTCAGGCAAACACAAAGGCAGAGCAGAGGCAAATTTCACATCTTGCCTACATTTCAGACTCTTTATCTACAAGGGCAGTTTTTACCTGCCAGAAAGGGTTCTCACCACTTTAGCACATGACTAAATCCACAGAACACTTTTCCATTTTTTAAAATGCAGATCTCAAACTCTTCAAAAGTCTTATTCAGTGTACTGCATATTGAAACTACAGTATTTTAAATATGGTTACACTGCAAAATACATCCAAAGCTCAAAAACAGTTTTTTCTGTAAGAATGCTTCATGAAACGGACTGGCTTCCTTAGAAGTAGGAAAGCTACTTGGAAAACAGGAGAATTTCAGAATACAACACCATTAGAAGAATTCAAGCATATTTATTTTTATAAAATATTAAATACCATAGAAGAGCAGTGAGGAATGTTTCTATTCTCTGATTAAGAAAAAAACCCCACCAAACCACATTAGTGCAGCTGTATAACTAAAAAATGCTACAAACACAGAGCTTGCTATTGTTGTTACCCTTATTATCCTTTCAAGCAAGGAACAGTTGGCTGTAGCTCTGTATTTTTAATAACCTGAGCCCAGCAGGTCACTACAGTACTTTACCTGCACTCATCTCTCCCATCACTACTCCAGTGCAACTGCTGAAGCAGGACTAGGGCTGACAAACAGGGTCTGACACATCAAACACTGCCAGAAAGGAGTCATTCAAGAAAAGTGCCATGGTGGTTTTCTTTTCCAGTTCAAAAAACACAGATATCTTTAAAAAAGAATTCCCACCTGCTGCATGAGCCGAAGACCTTATTCCCTCCTGGATTCAAATCAGAGTCTAAGGTGGGTTTTCCCTCCCTCTATAGATATGTTAGGGCTTGGAAGGGACCTAGAAGGATCATCTAGTCCAACCCCCTGCCAGAGCAGGGGCACCTAGACCAAGTCACCCAGGAACAGATCCAGGTTGGTCTGGAATGTCTCCAGAGCAGGAGACTCAGCAACCTCCCTGGGCAGCCCCTGCCAGGCTCTGGCACCCTCACTGGGAAAAAGTTTTTCCCTGTGTTTCCCCTCAACCTCTTGTGCTCCAACTAACTCCCATTGCCTCTTGCCTGTCACTGGGTGACACTGAGCAGAGTCTGGCTCCATCCTCCCTACACTCACCCTTAACATATTGACAGACACTGATGAGGTCCCCCCTCAGTCTCCTCTTCTCCAGGCTAAAGAGCCCCAGCTCTCTCAGCCTCTCCTCAGCAGGGAGATGCTCCACTCCCTTCAGCAGCTTGGTGCCCTGTGCTGGACTCTCTCCAGTAGCTCTTTGTCTTTTCTGAATTGGGGTGCCCAAAACTGGACACAGTATCCAGTGGGGTCTCACCAGTGCAGAGTAGAGGGGGAGGAGAACCTCCCTTGCCCTGCTGGCCACACTTCTCCTAATGCATCCCAGGATCCACTGGCCCTCCTGGCTGCACGCTTTGTTGGCTCATGGTCACCCCCTGTCCACTAGGACCCCCAGGTCTCTTTCTCCAGAGCTGCTCTCCAACTGATCAGTCCCAACAGATCTGAAGCTGGAGAAACTAGCCATCCTCAGGGAGTTGAACAAGAGGAAGTGTCAAGTCCCACACTTGAGGAGATTTGAAGGAAAAGCCCTGGGATCCTGGTGGACAAGCTGAGCACAAGCCAGAAATGCAGACTTATGGCAGGGCAAATGATATCCTGGGCTGCAGCAAGCAGCTGGAGGGATGTGGTCCTTCCCCAGTGTTCCCCAGTACAATACAACATCAGACTTACTGGAGTGAGTACACCAAAGGGCCACTAAGATGACTAAGGAACCACAGAAGCTTTGATAGGAGGAGAGGCTGGGGGACCAGTAACCAACACCATAAGGCAATGATGCATTTTAGCCAGAACAATTGCCATTGCTATAAAGTCTTGAGAACTTAATTTATATTTTTATCTGTATCTTTAGGTCTAATATGAAATATTATGGCAAACTACTCCATTGAGACTATTGTCTTCACATCAAACATGAAGTATGCAAGTAGCTGCATTCAAGCTGAGCTACTTTTACTGACTCAAGCACCAAGACATTAAAATTACTAATTAACACTCAGATATAGCTACTGACATGTACTTAACAGAAAACTTAAAAGATTAGAGTAGTAACAAGTAAAAAGAAAGAACACAAAACCCAACATGTAAAGTGGGAAGGCTTGAATTATTTCCCCTACTTTCTGTATGCAAGATAGTTCTTATTTTTCCTATTTTGGCCAAGTTGCTCTGATAGCAAGAGAAAGCAAAGCAGCAAAAGAAAGCTACTGCAACAGCACATGAGAATTGGTGTTCCTGGGAGGGGAAAAAGAAACAAACAACCACAAAAACAAAAAGGGCAAGCCAGCACAATCAGATCTATCAGAAGATAGTGGAGCAGCAAGCACTAGTTGGACCAGAATGAGTCCTTATGGAACTGTGGTCTGCTGTGCTGCAAGACCTGCTGGGCAAGTCTGCTTGGCCTAATGTGCAAAGCCTAGCCAGCACAAGTCACCTAATTACCTTCAAAATTGCTATGAATTTCTGTTTTTTCAAATGAACAAACTCATTAGGCACATTGTGGTGTCCAGAGCATAGCAAGCAGAGAGGTTTGTTCTTTGGAAGAACATTAAAACATGTTAAAAACATGCAGCTCCTCAGTTTTCTCCTTTTCCCTGTAAGATTAACTACAAAAGAAAGGTGCATGTCTTTGTTATAAAAGCTCTGTAGCCACATGCCACAACACTACAGAACAGCTATGAAAGAATTGCAATGAGCCCTCAGCACAGGAGAGACATGGAGCTGATGGAGCAGGGCCAGAGGAGGCCACAAAGATGCTCAGAGGCTGAAACAGCTCTGCTGTGGGGACAGGCTGAAGGAGCTGGGGTTGTTCAGCACTGCATCACAACAACCACCTGAGCTCTTTGCAGAGTCAACTGATCCTCCTGCTGCTTGCCTTTCCAGATGTGAAACTCCCTGTGATGCAAAGAGCCATTCCTAAAGTACTGCACTTTCCTCAGCTGTTAAGGTGGCTCAAAAAGTACAGCTACTGCATCATACTGCCTTAAAAAGTAAACAGATATGGGACAAAAGCAGATCTTCCCAGTCAGGTTCTAGGAGATACAATACCCAGAGAACACATTCAAGTTCACAGCCCTAAGTAAAGAGATCCTTCTCAGATTGTGTAATCAACACCAAAAACCAGTATATCCAAACCAACTGTGTGAAAAAGCCTATTAGGCTAATGGCCCATGCAAAACAAATGGCTTGTGAAACAGCACTCCTGTCTCCTCCAGAGAAAGGACAACCTCTGTTAAAGCAGGGGGAACAGCCAAAACCTGCTTCACAGCCTCAGCTCTTAACTCTGAGGATCTTGATCAAAAGACAAAGAGAAGAAACACAAGATGCAAGCTACTTGGTGTAGTGCAAGCTGGCTTAACCAAAGCAAAGCTCAGGCAGCCAGGGTACAGGGCTGCAGCACTGCCGGTCTCCACTCATGCAGAGCTGTGACCTGCCACAGGACTTGGTATTAGCAATCAAACCTTCTCCTTACACAGAAATAACTCTGCACAGTGTAGTCCAGAATAATAGAAATACTGAGGAAACTGGGCAAAGACTCCACTGGGAAAAACCCCACACCCATAAGACAGAAGCAAGCCTTCAAGGAAATAATTAGGGATAATCTGTAATGCTGTTTTGACAAGAAAATAAGACACCAGAATCTGATGGCTATAAAGAAATAAAAATAAGATCATCCACTCTCAGAAATAGATGGATGCAACCCACACTTGATTTTTTTTGCTTTCAAAGTGGACAGATTCAAGTTCATACTGCTTCTGGACAGTGATAGGAAGACTTAAAGGAACTTGTTACCAAAAGTTGAACTGCCCAAAATACAGCTCCTGAGAAAGACTGCATGAATGTTATTTAAGAAAGGAAACTATTACAAGGTTCAGGAAAAAAAAGCAAACAATTTTTCAAATTGGAAAAAAAACCCCAAAACTGGAGGAATTTGGAAAGCCAGTTTTAGTCACATGGAAGGTTCTGCTCCTACTTAGTCTAGATTTCTATATCATGACAACTGAAAACACAAGTATAAATAACAAGTAATTGGTGGTGTAATACAGGGATAAACTTGCCCAGGAAGAGATGGCCAATCCCTCTCCTTTTCAGATTTGTAGATTGAAAGCCTCCTGTGTCATATCAAGGAAAACACAGCACCTAGAAGATTTTTATATGTTTATATTAAAAAGCACAGCTGCAGAAATAACATGACAAATTCAACAATCTTAAAGCAAATATCCCCAGGCCATGAAATATCATCTTTCTGGGGACAGGAGTGGAACTCAAGGGAGCTCAGTTATTACCTACTGCCTAAGGGACTGGAGAGGTTAGCTAGCAACAAGATGGCGCCAGTTGGAAGTCTCAGTTTTAACTGCAAGTTTTAAGTTACTGTATATTTTTGGACCATAAACTTTTCACAAGAAGCTGTTTCAGGTAAAAGACATGCAGAATGCAGAAAATTGGAACTGGATTAGAAAGAGGGAGAGCAATTTCTCACAGAAAGCTGATCAAGCAAGTTATTCTACTGCACTTACAGCTACAGAGGTAACTAATCAAAGGTTTTCTGGTACCCACGAAATTCTCAAGTGCCTTGAAGTTTATCAAATACAGGAACCAAAAAAAGTGGAATAAGGCTGGAAGTGAGCAAAGTCATTTTTTTTTCTTTAAACAAGATGTAGAACTTTCCTAAAACTCCAAATGAGTTTGCATTAATCTCTCCCTATGTACCAGGCCTAATTAAATAGCTCAGTGAAAAGGCTTGAGCAGCAGCCCCTGAGCACTCAAATACTTGTAGAACTGTTCCACCAGGGCTGGGCACAGGCCAGGGTTACAGCCAAAAGGGTGCATACCAACCTGTAGTCACTCTGGCAACTTTTCTTAACAACTAAGATTATGCTTTTCAGAAGATGTATTAAGTTAAAAAAGAACCCACCAAAACATAATTACACTGTTGGGTAAGGAAACAATCTTCCCTGTGTTCAAATCCAACTGGACTCAGAAAAACATCATTATGGCCTTTGATTAATTATATTTTTCCTCCTCATGGAAGAAAGTTACATAACTTCAGTGGCTAAAAGTTCAAGAAAAACAATACTATTGCTGCAAATCAAGACTCTGAATGTGTAAAGCCCTGTATTTCAGCTCTAGTGACTACCTTCTGCTTCTCTAAAGCAAGGTTTGGTTACCTCTTCATATTCTTCATGTCCTGCCTAAATTCCTACAAAATGCTGTCAATACCCTCATTATGCTGTTAACATTTGTCAGCCCAGCTCACAACACAGTACAAATAATCACCACATCAAAGCAGTGCCAGATGTATCTGGAATACCTGTTAAATGACCTCTATGAGAAAGCCAAAAAGCCATCCTGTGCATTTATTTACCATCTCCCTACAGTGGTCTCAGAACCATGGAGCTTGTCTCCACTTGAAGGCCACTGACCCTTTAAACCTCTTCAACTCAGTCAACTCAGGACAGGCAACAGAGCTTCTGAGCACCTGAATGATGCTGAGAACAGAAATACATATTCACACGGATATGTTGACATTGCATTAGTAGCATCATCTAAAAATCAATATCCTCAAGCAAGAAAACTGGCTGTAATCAAATAACTGCAATATTATTCTCTCCTCCCTCCATACACCTCTGCACCATCCTCCAGTTCCAGTGGCTGAGCACTGCCATTTACCACAGAGCAGAACCAAGTTATTGCCCATTTCCAACTTGCGGTGCAGAGGGGAAAACTTCATAACGTGAGGCATGCAAAGAATCTAAAAATAACTGGATACAGATGGAAGGAAGCAGAAGGACAAATGTTGGAAAAGAAACCTTTTGCACCATCAGGTTTCAAGGACTTCATTAAACTTCTTGCCCTCACTCCAAACAGAAGTCTTCACAACAAAGGAGTTAGAACATGAGCAAGAACTGGAAAAGCAGTTTTCCCCTTTGACTTTTTAGATCCCATGTTCATTTTTTTTCAAATAATGAATTTTAGAAAGGCTGGGGGAAGATTATGTTCACTTACCACATATTTAATCAAAATAAGTAAGTGGTAAGAACCTAATGATGCAGATTAACAGCAAATTCCTATATTCCTATAACTTCAGCTAGTACTTTTGGCAGCATAATGCAGCAAACAATGCAGCCAACAAAGCATCTTACCATATTTGAATTTACCCTAGGTTATCCTGTACCTGTTCAGTAACTCTTTAAGTGTGTGGCCACATTTCAGGTTGCCAGTGAGCAGAAGTCTATCATCACCAAATCAGAACCCATACCTTTAATGGCACTTGCAGGCTATCACAAATGAAGTAATTAGGAGAAAAAACAGCCTCTCGTTAGACTATTCTACTTGACTCACCTCAAAGTGGGAGCAGAAAGTTTACTGTTCCTAATTAAAAAAAACCAACAACAAAACAACAAACAAAACAAAAAACAGTTCAGCTCTCTGGCATCTGTTACTATTACAAAACAAATAATCCTCTTACACCTGCTGACAACTGCAAAAAATACTTGGATTTGTGGCTGCCAGTCCTCCTGGGAGTTTCAATAGTACTTTACCTGACAAAATGGTCAGCCTCAATACAAATGTAGTCACTTTCTGAATGGCTGGCTGCATTAGCTGCCCTTCACCTCAGCACACAGACTGGTGTTCAGTGCACCTTTCAATGAAATACCCATGTTCCCATTCTGAAATGTGCTGCTGCTATGACAGTAATTGAGGGTTCTCTTCTTCTCTCTTCTCCCTGCTCAAATTAAAACCAATTTCTACATTTCAGATCAAAAAGCTTTTCTATACATTGGGAACAAACAGGAAAAGTGACAGTAGACAAATTCTGGAGGAATAAAAAAAGAATAGACTTCAGAGTACTGCAATTAAAAAAAAGAGTACTGCATTACAGAGCAGTTTCTCTCAACAGTACCTATAAAGAGGCTGAACTGAGCTGTGAAAGAGACTGTGGAAATCAGCTTCTCCACTTCAAGTACAGCAAGCGTGCCACAAATTCAAAGAGATACTATGATTCCCAAAATTCCACTTTACAATTACATGATTAATTTAATACTCCTAAGTCTGTGGGTAGTAGTAGGCACTGGAAGCACTTTACATGCAACTTGTCATGATCTGGGGCTCCAAGTGCCTTGGCTTACTCGTGAAGTGAGCACTTGTCAAAGTGTTACACATACTCTTTCCTCATAGAAGAAGAAAAACAAGGGCAAAAATAAATTTATTCTAACTATGAAAGTGCAGCATTCCCTTAGAGCAAGAGCTTTGGTCAATACACCTCAAACTATCCAACTAAATCCTCTGTACTCATGGTTATGTGAGCTCAGCTCTGCAGTTTAGCTTTCCCAGTTCAGTAGGCTGTCCAAACAGTCTCCAAGAATGGAAGCAACACAGGGGTGGGCAAAAAGGGGCATGTTTCAGTATTTTCTCCCTCTGAAATGGATGAGGGGTGGAAGTTCTTCTCCAGCCTGTAAAAAAAAAATCATTGTCCAACTCCAGAAGCCATCAAATGATATTTAAATACATCCAAAACAACACCTGGGCAAAGACCTTGCTGCTGTCACAATCCTTTACTAGTGTTAGGTTTGATGATACAAATAGAAGAGTCTCAAGTGAAAATAAATGTTCACCTGTTTGTTTTCATGTAATCCACTACATGCAAGGGACTCAGCAGATATTTACATTAACTGTACCTGCACCTGAAAGCATTTTTACAAACACAAATCGACCTTCACAGATCTTTCATATGGTATTAGCATAAACACAGGCTATGGTTGTATTTATTTCTAAGTAGAGCTGTTGCTAGGAGGAACAACAACTACATTTTATGCCAGAGACAAGCCCAGGAAATAAAAATGGCTATGAAAGAAGAATGCATTTGGAAAGGAAATTGGCAGCTAAAAGAGCTGGAGTTTTGCCAGGCCATCTATATATATTTATGCATATCAAAACAGAGCAGGTTCAGGTACAGAAATGGAGAGGGCACATTTCTGATGCAGTGCCTTCACACATGCTGCATGGTGGCAGAGAACCCTTTGGACACTTCTCATGCTGCTTACCACTCACACCATCATGCTCTCCCCTAAGACACCTTAAGCCTCAGGTTCCTACAGGTCCCTGGGGCAGATTCATAACTGACTTTCTCTTTGCCTCTGCCCTGCACCCATGGTATAATTTGAGCATCACTGTTCTTTTGAGAAAGTTTCACTTACGTTGATGCCCTTCCAGACCTCCTCCTTTTAATAGGCTACACCAACTCCTGTTTTATATACAGGATAAAAGGTCTTTCAAACACAACAGTTTAAGTTCTTTTACCCCCTTATCTTTTTTTCCTAATACTTTCACTGCATATGCCTTTTGGATTTTAAAGGCTCTGATAAACAAGGTGGACTAAACATCATCCAGAAGTAAGCTGCACACACTGCCACGGCCAGACTCATGCACTGCTCCAGAAGCAGAAGGAACAAAGCCCAACTTCCATAAAAAACTTGTTGTCCAGCTTCCTCCTTCTGAATGGTGTGGATAAAATATGCTGGCACTGTGGCAAACCCCAAACCACTGATGCACTGGCTGGATGTGCAGCAAGTGTCCAACGAGACCCGGGATGGCCAAACCTGCAGGCGCTGCCCTCAGCTGAGGCACTAACTTGGTCTCTGCTCTGCTCAGCTGCCAATTCTCACAGAACTCATGAGAACACCATTATGTCTGAAATCTGAACCATCTGCTCAATCACATACACACTTGCAAGGAAGCAAATCAGAAATGTGGGAGAGGTGAGAGAAAGAATAGCTGTTAAACAAGTAGTTTAATGCCATGAGGAAGCTATACTTAAACCACTGTCACACTGATCTATATAGATAAGACCCAAAACACCAAATCACGTGAAAATGGTGCTTAATGGCCCACCCTAAACATCACATTGAAACATAATGGATGCTTACATTAATGTAAAAAATAAGTATTTTTAGTATTAATGGGTTTTGCTCCTCAGTTTTGGCAAAGAGAGGTTACAGACTTTCACAGAGATTGCACATGCTCGGAAAGCTGGGATGCTAGAAAACAAATGCAACTAAATTTAAAAACCTCAGATAAAATTTTATTTTTTGCCACCAAAAAACCCCACACCCATGAGCACTCGTGCCATTGTCCTACCAATTCCACTTTCCAGAACCCATGTCCTCCCAAGGAGCAGCAGTGCTGGCCCTTGCTTTTATGTAGAACTAAAAATAGAATGAGTGTTGTAAGTGAGAAGCAGTAATAAAGCCATTGAGCTTTCCTCTCCCCCTTTTATTTAAGTTACAAACCTGAGGTGAATCTCTGTGCAGTTTAATCAGACTCCTTAAAGAGGGACAACTCCTTACCTTTTGGAACCATAAGATACAAACAAGTTTTCAGATTATGCTACATGACTCCAAAGAATGAACCCCACTGGCACTGTCCTGGAAATATTTGAGAAAGGACATAATGGAAGTATTTAAGAAACAAACCAACCAACCCTCCAGGTACTGCTGTTTTATTCAATCTTAAATAATTGAATTTTCTACCTTACAATGACACTAAACATCCCCTGCTTCTTTACACAAAGGCAGGGAGATTGCACCTCTTCTACTCTAGTCTGCCTAAGAGTCAAGTTCAGCTGTGAATGAACTTGTTTTGATTTGATTTCAGCTTATCCTAATGAAGCTGTTAACCCTCTTAGAGCCCCTTCTTGGTATTTCATTACCTTTAAAACAACAGAGACAAAACCAGCAGAGTGTGAAGTTGAACCATTGATCCTTTTAATATTATTCTCCATCTTCCTCTTTCCCTATTTTCTAACAGAATAAGCCAACACTTTTCCTAAGCTCTCCACCACGATGCTGATCTCTTTCCTAAACTGCTACTTTACTAAAATGTTTATTACTTTGGATTGTTCAACTCTGAACAGCTTCTGCATTTTCTTGGCTATTCATACAGCTTAAGTTCTTTCTAATTATCTCTATAGCTGACAAACTCAAACAGCAGATAGACAAAACTTGTATCACAGGGGATGGATGGTTTCAGTGCAGCTCAGGATCAAGTTCACCACACAAGCATTAAAATACGTGGCAAATAAAACTGAAGCAGTGGTGGGAGGATGAGTCTGAAAGGCTGGAACAGGTCTCCTTAGGTGGCACTCCCTGCTTGAAATGCTTTTGAGGGAAGAGAAACAAAACAGAACCAAAACCAAACCAAACAAGAACAACAACAACAAGAAAATATTTTAAATGCCCCCAAAAAATCCACAAAATAAAATTAAAAAAAAACCAAACAAAAAACCAACCCCACACAACAAACCACAAATAAAAACCCAGCCTCATATATACAGAATGCCTCACAGAATCACAGAAATTA
>VYZU01044397.1:0-16260 GCA_013401355.1 Ceyx cyanopectus
TCTGGGGTTTTTGTGTGTGCATGCAACTATTTGATAACAGTTTTATGAGCCCTAAGAAAATAAAACAAATACTTAACATTATTCATTCACCATTCATACATGTACACTACTGAATCAGAAGCCATATTGAGATCCAGACAGATGGAGTTATGAAGGAACATGGATGCATTCCCTAGATGCTATACATCCCTCCCTAAAGAGGGCCTCTTGTTCACAGTCAAGTGCTTGGCCACATCTATACTATAAATGACAGCAAACTGCAGAGTTAAGCACAGACCCAGCAGTTCACATGATTTTTGAAGGGTACCAGCTGCATCCATATTGCACAGTGTTCAGCCCAGACCCCTTCCAGCTCCTCCATGTCTCCAAGACACTTATTCTCACTTGTGATATTTGGTTCTAGACATGTACACAAAGCAAGGGTTGTGCTGCTGCATGGAAGAGAAGACCTCTTGTAGTAAAAAAAGATGATGTCATTAGATGACATCTAAAAAGATGTCAGCACTGTATTCTAGGGTCAGACACACTCCATCCACCCCCTTTCAAAACTCCATCAAATACCTGTATTTTCAGGAAAGCAGACAGTTTTGAAGACATGCACATCATGGTCCAACTGCAAGGAGCTGTGAAAGTTCACTTATAAGTGAACTTATATATGAGATATAAGTCACTGAGGACTTTCTAAGTGCATATGTAGAAGAGGCTGATTTTGGAAACTGAAGCCCTCTCTATACTTGCTCTCTTGAAAATCTGGCACTTACCAAATGAAAAGCACTGAGGGCTAGAAAGTTTTGGCTTCCCTCTATAGCAGGCTCCAATGAAGACTTCTTTTCCTGGGAAAACTACTCCTTGTTTGAGGGATACAAGAAATGCAGAATTCACAATGGCTCTGTGCACTGGGGATGGGGAAAAGAAACTTAAGTCTTCCTAGATTCTGACCTTTGTGCCATGAAGGGTCTCTCTCTTTAAAGATTAGTGATGAGAACAACAGAGGCTGTTAGAGTCTGCTTAGAGATGGAAAAGAGATGGAACATTAAGTTTTCACTGAACTGGTAAGAGGCAGTCCAATAACTGCTCCCAGCTGAAAAATTGTTTCTACCCTCCATTACATAGGACACATTTAAACCACAAGCAAATGGCCTACAGGAGCATCAGCAGGGAAGGAGCAGGCTCAAAAGTGCAACTGCATACCAGGGCAGATTTTGTTTGCTATGGGATTTCCCTTTTTTTTTGTTTGTATTTAAATAAATGCTACATTTCTGCCAGTTTGAGCATGTTACTCCACACTGCAATATCCAAAGCACTATGAATCAATTAGATGCAATTCCCACCCCACCTACATTTTCCCATGTTTGTTTTACTCACTATGGCATCAAAGGTTTGGTTTTCTTACCTTAATCACTTCTGGGGCCTGCTGAATTGAAGCCGGAACAGAGTCTCTGGAGTCAGCCCCAGAACAGCTTTTTTGCCCTGCAAGGAGGGACTGTGAAGGAGTTGATAAAGTTTCCTGAAGAATCTGCATCACTTCCCTCTCCTTAGATAAGCTTCCCTTGCCTGTCTGAAATTCCACCAGTTCCTGGGCAAAATCCTCAATACTTTCCAGGATACGCAGTAAAAGGGCTTTGTCTTCCTCTTCCATTTTATTACCATTAGTTTCTATGACTTTCGACAAAGGGGAAGCAGGGTCAGTGGGTTTACTTTTGAGTTCAAGAGCCTGAGGTAGTACCTGCCTACCCTGCCAGCCAAACACCTGCAAACAGGCAGGATCACTCTTCTTCAGAGAGGGTTCCCTCAAAGTGCTCTCCATTTTCTGGGAGAAGCACTCCAAGTCCAGCAACAATTTGTCTATCTCATCTTTGTCTATCTTACTACACATCTTCTCTCCTTTGGAAACATCAGCTTGGGAACCACATAATACAGAATCTGAAACTGGTTTTAAATGAGCTATTTTCTCAGCAGCATGGGAGAGCTCAGCATCTCCCACTCTGGCACTTTCTGCTTTAACATTGGCAGTCAGATCTGAACAACCAGCTACCTGGTAGCTGTGCTCTAAACTCTCCCAGCCCTCTTTTTGCTCTGCCTTCTTTATTTTCCCTAATGTTCTTTCCCCATCGGACTCCTCCTCAATGTACAGAGCCTCAGTGGAAGATGCACAGTCAGAAGGGCTTGTGGCTGATAACTGAGGTAGAGCACAAGCATCTTTCACAGCTCTCACACTGTTCTCCTGGGGGACGCTGTGAAGGGAGTTTGAAGTACAGCTCACGGTACTTGTTTGGATGGGCTGAGAGTTGTTTGTCACTTCATACTGATCACCTGGTAATCTGGGAGGAACCGCACTTGAGGATGGCAGCTGAATAATATCTTCATACCTAGGAGGCTGCTCATCACCAAATACTGGAGGAAAGGGAGTTTGCTGCAAGCCATGCAAGTAGTTAACCAGTTCTGTCAAGTCACTAGCTTCCTTGGGTCCTGGTGGCTTGAGCTCAAAGGGTAGCTTTTTCAGGTATGAAGAAAATCTTGTCATCAGATTAACATATATCATTTCTGAATTCACCAGGGGATCAGCTCTGTTCCCTCCACTAACACTGTCTGCAGACTTTTTTTTGATGCAATGTTTTATTATATCTGTGCACTTTTTCAGATCCTCCGAGCACTTGAGCAAGATGTCCAAGCACACCTTAATATCTCCACCAGAACCATCTAGCTTGTGTTTTTCCAGAATCTGGGTAATGAAGTTTTCTTCAGAGAAGGAATGAGGGGAAAAGGGAACCAAGGGATTCATGGTGACTTCTGGAGCATCACTGCTCTCCTGCCATTTCTCCACAGGTGAGGGGCTCTGTGAAAAGCTGCATGGAGGGCAGTTCTCATCATTATTGAAGTGCCCGTAAATCAAGTCAAAATCAAATGATCGTCTGCTGAATGATTCTGACCGAACTTTCCTTCCCTTTCTGTAGGCCACGTGACTGGAAGAGTTTTTGAGCTTTTCAAATGAGAATTCCTTTATTTTACCACTGGCAAGATTTATTGCCTCACCAGTAAGGTCTTTTAAACTGCCAGAGGCTTGCACTGAAGAGTTCTTTTTAATTCTTTGATTATTTGGGAGGATTTGATGATAGTCCTCATTTCCAGGCAAGGCAAGTCCATTTTCAGGAACAGGAATCGTATGGTCTAAGTTGGCATCTTGGACATCAAGCTCTGCACAGACACTGTGGTGGGCAACTACGCATGTAACTCCTTGCTTAAACACTTGGCAAGACCCCGTGCAATAATGCACAGTATGCTGAAAGTGCTGGTCTACCACCACACTGCTGTAGCAGTTCACAGAAGTGACCATAAGCCTGTAGGTTGCTGCCATAGTACAGATCACACTTGGAAGTGAGGCTTCAAAATTCACTGTGAATATAACAGGAAAAACTTCACCCCGCACGTTTCACAGCCACAACAGTTTTAATAAAAAAACACTGAATGTTTTCAAATGACATTTGTAACTACATGAGAAGCTACTGCCTTAGAAAGCCCTAGAAATCTGGAGTGCTATCAGCACTGCAGCTACAACAATTAGTGCAACTTGCATATGGTTTGACTTCAGGCAAATTGATACTTGTACTCCATGCAGAAAGCTTTGCTGATCAGAGATGCAGAACAAGCTGCTCCATTTCTAATGGTCCAGGTCATTCTCCAGCAGGTGTCATAACATTCAGACAGCTCTTGGGCAGAACTGACAAGACAATGATTTTTGTTTGATCCTTTTTCTCTTTTTTTTTTGATAGGTATCTAAGATTTGCATGCAAAGATAAAAAATCCACAGTATGCTTGTTTGATTCCCCTCTCACACTGGTAAGGTAGGTCTCTGCAACAAAAAAAAAAAAAAAAGGTAAAGCCATTATAATTTGCATGTAATATGCAACCTTGTCAGCTCCCAAACATACGGCACCAGACCATTAACAACCAACACTCACGCATGGACAGAGTAAGAGTAGGCTGATATTTTTCCTTCACTCAGATCTACCATATAAGAACACTGCTGAGCAGCTAGCCTATATTTATACACAGGCTGTGTGCTGCCATTTTATCAGCTCTATTGTAACCACTCATTAATTTTTTCAGACTCCCCCCCAAAAGACTGAACAAAACAATACCTTTAATTGTAACAGAGCAAAATATTTTGATCATGTTATAATTTTCTGACTTTCATTTTCCAAGACTCTAAAGATACGCAAAGACAGTAGAGAAAAGCACTTTCAGGATTTCCAAGCTCTCTGGATTATAAAAAGCTGCGAACAGCCTGGAGCAAAGCAGATGAATGCCCCTAAGAATGCATGGCCTTTAGTAAAGGCCACAATGGCTTCCCTCAGCCTTTCACCGAGGTCTCTGGGATCATGGTAAAACATTTTAAGGAGAAGTAACTGTTTTTCATTCTCTTACAACTTACAATAGCAAAACGTTTAGTTAATAAATCTGCTGGTGTAGATCAAGAGCAGAAAGTAACATTCGTATAAAGGTTAAACCTGTAAAAAGAAGCACTTAGTATTTTACACTTAGCACAGCCATTTCCAGCTACATTTCTTACCAACAGGGTCAGAATTACACCAGAAAAACAACCAAAAAAACAAAAAAAAAAAAAAACAAAACAAAACAACAAAAAAAAAAAAAAAAAAAAAACCAAACAAAAAAAAAAAAACCCAAAAAAAAAAAAAAAAAAAAACANAATCAAAACAAAACCAAAAACCAACACCAGAACAAAACACAAAAACTACTTAACTTTGTTATGAAAGGTTAGGAAATCCCATATTTAAGGGTTTTAAATTTTAGACATTGCTTCATCTTTCTGTAATACTTGAATAATTGAAACAAAATAACCCAATTAAATTCTGAGCACCCCTTATTCCTGTACAAGCAGAAATTAATTTCATTAAATATTATTGTATCACAGCTAAGTCACCTTACCACATGGGTTTATTTTTTTTTCAAAGATAAATATCAAGTGCATCTGATGAAAAGACTGTCTTCCATGCATGTAACATCTCATTTATTTTAGCTCATAAACTTGTATCACACAAAGGAAACATCGTAGACTCTGGTGTTGCTACCATTAGGAATATAACAAGACTGCAGAACATTCACATTTTACATATTTAAAGCCTTCATTTGAAATGGAAAAGCAGTGATTTCAGAGTATCCAGTGGAATTGGTAGCATGCCATGTCTGCCCACTGCAATTAGGTAGAATTGCACACTATAAAGAAACCTTCCCAATTTGTTTTTTGGCTTATATAAAGCATTGAAATGAGAACTAAGAGCTCCCACTACCATGCTGGTGGTACCTGTAACAGGCTGCCACCCGCCTATCAAACGCCACAGGCCACATTGTGCCAGGGCCAGCTGCTCGGTACACTTCTGAGCCTGTCCTGTACTGCTCCTCTCTACACCCACTGGCACTGTCCCAAAGCCCCAAAGGCATGGGAGGGGGGATCATCAGAGGTATGAGGTGTGCCACAGCAGTGAGTCAGGGTGCCAGGGCTGTAAACAGATTGTTCTTAAACCCCAGGGTGCTTATACCATCAGGTATAAGCAACAACCTATGTAGTAAGGCTCCACACCCTCCAGTCACTGACTCTCAGGTGTACTAAATGAGAGTCATTGTAAAACAAAATACAATTAAGTCCCCAAAGTCTTCATCATATAGGACTTGCTACACTTCGTTAAGTCAGGAACACCCAGGCTTCTGTATCTCTAAACAATCCACAAACTCCCTGAGAGTGCCTTCTAACACATCCAGGGTAAGAGGTCTAATGCTTTTCCTTTTCTGAGCCTCCATAAACTACAAACAAGCATTCTGGCATTTCCTGAAACAAAAGTTATACAATGTTTAGAGAAAGTAGAGGCTTTCAGGACAGCAGATTTGAAGAAGAAATAATTCTACTTCTGAAAAAAAAAAAAAAAAAAAAAAAANAAAAAAAAAAAAAAAAAGTGGGACTTTCTCAAAGCTCCTTCCTCCCTCTGTGTCACAACACAGCAAGGAGAGCCTGGTTGTCTCTCTACCCACAAAGACTAGTCTGGGTTTATACCTAATTTGGGAAATAATTACATCTCAAGTTGTTTCTTAGAGAAATAATGTATTCGACTCAGTGCCTACTACTCATTCTATAATTCTACTCCTGTATCACAGAATAATCATGGTTCGAAGGGACCTCCCAGATCACCGAGTCCAACCAGACCTACAAGAACAAAAAACACCTAAATACCCAACCATGAGAAGAAAACAAACAAACAAACAAAAAAACCCCCACAAAACCCAGAAGAAAAAAAAAAATCAAAACCCCCACACCAAACAGTCCTCTACATTCCTGCTCTTAAAGCACGTCATGAAGCACCTTGTCAATTCACTTCTTCAATACCTCCAGGGTTAGCAAACCAACCACCTCCCTGGGCAGGCTGTTCCAGTGCCTTACCACTCTCTCCATAAAGAATTTCTTCCTAATATCTAATCTAAACCTCCTCTGCTGCAACTCCAAGGGTAACTTCATCCCTACACATGTAGCCCTTCCACAAGGACTACATTGGTTTCTCTAATCCTTTCAAGCCACCTTTGAACAATGAAGCTTTTTCCATCTGTGATATTATTGCACAAGGATTTCTTCTAGGAGTTCTCCTAGATTCCCAACCTAAGAGTAGTCTTTTTTTTAGTTCTGCTTGTACTTCCAGCTATGCCAAATACCAACTCTCTTCCCACCATCTCCACATTAGACTTCCCAAATAATTTAAGCCCTAAACAATTGCTCAGCCATGTTACAAAGAGTTGGTCCTTTCTGTTTTAGCAGAAGGCGGGTCTCCCATCTACGTCTGCTGCACTCTCTAATTAACCTTTCCAATTAATCAGTATTTCTCTGGTAGTATCACATAGCGATGTAATCCAGACACGAACTTGTCAAAGCCAACACAGGATTTGCTGCCACCTCTGTCACCAGTACCTTTTACTACTGTGGAAGGGAAGTAACCGAAGATTCAATTGCAAAATCCCAATAGCCTCTTTTCAACCAGATTAACATCTCCATGATTTATCAACTAGCTGCTTTATTGTCACTGTCTGCAAAACATGCTAAAGTTATTCAAGGGGCCAGAGTACTTGACTCCAGCTATGAAAGAGGAAAAAAAAATAATTGTATAGGCAGCACAAATACATGCACATAAAGAGCAGAAGCCATTTTTCCACTGGCTTAACCAAGGTAGCACACACTTAGCTTGCAGCTTTATATTACAGTAATCTATCACACATGATCCAGCATATAAAGCTAGTCAAGACAAAACCTAAGAGATTATTCCTCTGATTAGATCTGAGAACCTCACCTGAAACTGAGCTTGAAAGGGTTTTTGTTGTGACTTTTGATTGGTGACTAAAATGTACTATTTACGAATAGCAACAATGGAAAGATTGAATGCATAAGGAAACATTCATACTTTTTTTTCAGCCTGCCATTTCATTCCAGTTGTGACACTAGAACAGCCCCAGTTCAGATATACTGTAGCAAGATTCTGTAATTAGGACTGCTGACATGAAACCAACTCTAACCCTGAGGATACAGGATTGGCTTCATAATATATGCTATAAATGAATAGGGTTTCTTGTGTGATTGCAGAATAATGCTTTATGTCTTTCCTATCCACAAGACAACATGAATCGCTATCCAGAGGAAAAAATTATTGCAGATACTAATGATATAAAAGGTTATTCTATAAGATACACAAGAAATTCTATTCATGAAAAGATTACACTGGAGTTAAATAACTGAACAAAGCCAATCTGTTAGGATGGGGACTGTCAGCCAGAGACTGACCAACTGAAAACTGAAATGTGAAAAGCTTTGAGACACGCCTCTACTGCCTCTGAAAATCTTCTCTCTGCAGCACTGGGAAAAACTTAGTGATCAGAAGACAAAAACCACCACAACATGCAGTATGGAGTAAACTAGCACTTCTGCACCAGCACATAGCATGGAGGTCACCCCACTGAGCTTAAAAAATACAATCTAATTTTGAGATGACAAGTTATATTAAATGAATCTCATCCTTCAGGATTAAACAAAAAAACAAGAACAACAGTATCTGTCTCCAACAGTGGCTATGTGCCAGTGCTTAAGGAATATTGTTTATTTTTCTAATACTATTTCCTAGTAGTACACTCCTGGCCTCCAACTGTTTTCAACTTACAAGAATTGTGAAGCTGGATGTGGCTTCTGTATACTTAGTAACATTCAAAGGATTTCCCTCTGTTGTGCTTGGGCATCTCCCAGCTTCAACAGAAACTTTTTGCATCCAGAGCACTTTTGACATGACATTCCACCACTTACTCTCCCTTTCACTTCTGTCACTCAGCAGCTTCAATGCAACAGGATCTTTTACTGAAACAAACACTAGAACTGTATGCACATTGTCCTCGGCAGTCCTGGATTTAAAGAATTCCACATTATCCTTCTGCCTTCTCTTTTCTGAGATTATTGGTTCTCTCAGTTGTTCCTGTATAGAAGCCATTTTGCACCTCTGCTCATTTCCACTGCCCCTCTTACAAACTTTTTTTGGTTCTTCTACACACCAAATGAAAAATTAATTTTTGAACTGCCTTTCAAAAATTAATATATAGAGTCACTTTACAGTGCTTTCCCCTTCTAAGCCTCACTCTTTTCATGTAATATATTGCCAAGTGTGTGTTCTCAATCACCTGGGTTAATTTGTACATTTGGTACCTCTAACTACTTTTCAAAAATCGTTTGCAAAATGTGCAGGAACCTACTCAATGCAAGATAAAGGTATTCACTCCTAGAGGCCAACATTTTCATACAGTGTTGGGAGAAAGGTTAGGAGAGGGACAAAAGCAATGATCAAAACAGTCTCAAACAGCCTGTTTGCAATGAATGACTGAGCAGGATTGGGCATTTCAGACTAGAATAGAGATGACTTGGGAATGATATGATAATCTCCTACAAAATCATGAATGGCATGGGAAGACAGTGTCTGACTACTCACCTTCTCCTCCAACTCAAGGACTAGAGGCAATCAAGCAATGCTACAGGAAACAGGTTAAAAGCACTCATGCAGCAAACCTGTGAAATATCTCATTAAAGGATGCCAGGGAACCTGAATCATTTTGAGGAACCAAGGGGTCATGTTTCAATACTTTGTCAAAATGTACCTCCTTTTACTTGGGTATCACTTGATGCGCTTTAATTTTTTGCCATGTTCAGGTGACAAACAGAACAATAGTTTCATATTCCCATGGTTGTAGATTGCTATCACTCTCTCTCCTCTTA
This sequence comes from Ceyx cyanopectus, assembly GCA_013401355.1. Classification (NCBI taxonomy): domain Eukaryota; kingdom Metazoa; phylum Chordata; class Aves; order Coraciiformes; family Alcedinidae; genus Ceyx; species Ceyx cyanopectus. Next base: position 9,305 of record VYZU01044397.1, read on the forward strand.
TCTGTCCTACTTTCAATCATTCATTTTCCAGGCTATGCTCCAGTTTACACAGTTACTGTTTTTACAAAAACTGCTCCAATATTCTCTTCTGTGTCTTTGCCTAATCTTACTACAACTCTTTGCAGAGGGGATATCTCCCCCAGCTTTGAGAGGAGAATGTTATTCATTGCACAAACGTACCATAGATTTATACCATGGCATTCTGTTTTTCTCTGTCCTTTTCAGTTATTTGTTTCTTCCTGTGCACATTATTTTATATCTGCTAGAATCAAGCACCACTTGCCCACAACCAAGCACTTTGAGAATCTGCTGCAACTCCAGACACTTAGATTTTGTTCCTCCAGTGTTGTGATTTTCAGCATGTACTGTCACTTTATTACTCAGCGTCTCTTACAGATCATTTCTATGTTGAGCAACAGCAGCCCAAATACAAATGCCCCCATAGCATTCCACTAGCAGTTGCTTGTCACTAGAAAACCTGATAGTTCTTCCTACACTTCAACCAGGTATTAATTTCTGAAAAAGCTATGCCCTTACTCCATGACTAGTCATTTCCTCTAAGAAGCACTAACAAAAAACTTTGTTAAACTCTCTAAAAATCCAGAAACAGCAGTGTACTTGCTTGTTTCATAACTTCTTGTCAGTTTCAAATAACTTTACCAGCTGAAGTTGGATTTCAGCATTCTTGAGTGAACCCTGAGGGTCACTTATACAAGGCACACTTCCAAGTAGACATGACCTTGAGAATCACCATCCGTGACAGGATGATAAATACTGCTGTGCAGTCAGTATGGGTTTGGAGAGCTCAACTTTTACAGTACAAAGCCTGTTTTGGTAAATTTACCCTAAAAGAAATAATAAATCTCCCAATACTAACTTTAATACAACTTCTCCATGTCTACAGTAGCAAGGTAAAGTAAGCCCAAAACAAAAAAAAAAGATTTGGACTAGTATCAATAACAATAGCCTACACTGTTTTTAAAAATAAACCTGGAACTAGACTCTGTTGTTCTAAAATACTGACTTGCAGTTAGTGAATGCAATATTAACCAGAAATAATGCCACTGAATAAGTCACAGGGTTATCTAATACCCCAGTGCTGCTATACCCTTCATAAACTCCTCCACAGGATACCTGAACAGAAGTATACTAGAAGCTCTGCTGTGGAGAACCAACGTGTAGGCCTTACAGAGCTTGTCATTACAGATACCAGCTGGGGAGGAGAACAGTTAATAGTATCAAGAAAGATTTCACCCATTTCAACTTTTCTGAAATACCTTTCTTCAAGTTTCCCTTTGCAGAGAGACTTGGAACTAAAACTGACCAGACAGGAATTTGTCCCATGAGACTGGTTTCCAGTTAAACAGATGAGACAGCAAGAGTAAAAGCTCACACATTTTTTCCACATAACACCAATCTGTTAAGTATAAATAACGTGCCAACTGATTATTGTTCCAACCCCATGTCTGTCGAGAACTAACATTTAATCTTAGCTCATTTAGCATGCCCTCAATATATTAACATAAAGGTTGAAGCTTAACAAAGCATAAGTTAAAAGAAAAAAATAATTGTAGTTGGCATAAGCCTAACTGAGTTTTGTCATGCTGACAGAAAATAAGGTGACCAACCAGGAAACACAGGACATAAATGAGCTTCAAAAGCACGTAATTGGCAACGCTCAGAGCAGAGGTCGGAAAGGCAGCTTGATTAAGTAATGTGTCTCGTGGCTGTTTATAACCATACATGGAAAGAGATAATTTCATGTTAGCAAGATACATTTATTTCCCCTGAAATTAATATTACAGTATCCAATTACTTTACACAAATTAAAATGGTTTCATTAAAGTGGTAAGATAACAAAAGGAAGCGTTGTGTCCAAAATGTCATTCCCTCAGCCATTAACCTTTGTTGATACTGATTCCCTGAAACCATCTTGCAACTTACTTCTAAGTTCAGTAAACCTTCTTCTGGAGCAGACCAGCCTTTTGCTAGTAATCGGCAGAGTAAAAGAAATCTTTAATTTAATAAAAACTACAACAAAACAATTTAACATTCATTGACCATATATTCAGAGCTCATACACTTCTCATTTCTGTCCTATCTGACTTCCTCATCTCTACCACACTGTTCTATTATTTACTTATTTCCTCATGCAGTGAAGATTTTTAGTAAAGTTCTCCTTGTCTAAGGTGACAGTTCCTTTCTCCAGGGCAGCCTAATTTCCAGCTGGAGTACTGTAACCCTTCCATAGGTTGGCAGTGCAAGCAGGGGAGAAATGCTTCGATGCTGTGCTGCACTGATCCTATCCAAGGCACAATGACAGAAGTGAGAAGCAAGCAGCCATTTCCACCAGTCACACCTTCACAAGCCTGTTCCTGCCAGCCTCCATCTCACACTCTGCAGAGGAGCAGCTGTGGATATGTAACAAATCACACCAAAAGGAGCAGCATGTCCCAGCATTCAAGAAGTTTGGCATTGTTACAGCTTCTACTGCTTATGACTTTGGTAAGCCACACCAAAGGCACAGATCAGTATGATCAAAGAAATACATAATTTAAGGGAGTATAGTTTTCCTATCCCCTTTCCTCTACATTAAGGCTGTTTTAGTCAGACATCCCAGTAAGACAGATTAACTAATTTGCCCTGTATCTTTACTAACACAGAGAGCTTTAAAATAATTTTTAAAAAATCCCAAACCAAAATAACAAAATAGAACTTCTATTCATTTTCCACCCCCCGTGCCTTTAAACAGAAGCCAGTTAAAAAGACAAGCGATACACAAAAAAACAAAAAAGCAGATAAATGTAAAAATTCCCTTATTCTGGTTTGAGTTAGCAGTGTTCACATCCATTAATCTGAATATTCATTAAAATTAATAGTCATGTTTTAACAAGTTTGATTGTTACATGTATGACCTCAGGTATTGCTTCCTGCATCTTATTAATATAATAATTCTAATTGCAGAATAGTAATTTCTTCATAAGTATAGTATTTACAAGCTGCTTAAATAGTAATCTATTTTCCAGTATTTTCCTCATTTTACCATGAAAGAATTGTGGAAAAAGAATAAGTTTCTGATTCTCAGGGCCTGATTTTCCAAAATATGTGACAATACAGAGTGTTGTCACAGCACTTGCTCAGTTCCAACTTCCCTTACAGCTGTACATCAGGAATTCTGCAAATCAGATCCAGGGACATAAGCAACAGAGGAAATATAACACTGAAGTCTGGGGAAGAAGTCTGTCCCATAACTCACATGAAACCAGTTAAGACAGCAATTGATTACCTTAATTATGAATGAGAAAGTTCCCTTCCTCCTACTTTGCTGTACAGTTTCTGCCAGAATTGGAAAACAGAATCTAAGCCCCGACTTTTGTCCTCAGAAAAGTTCAGTTCTGTGCAACGGAAGAAAACACAGTCTACTGGGGAAGAACAGCATGCAATAATATAAGTAAAATCAGTGTTGGAAAACATTTATATGAAGGACAACATTTATATAAAGGAAGTGAAGCAAAACTGCAGCAACCTCTGTGCTGGACCAAGGTAAGTCAAGGTCAGAGGTACTGTTTAAAGTTAGGTTTTCCATGTCATTCAAAGGGGTTGAGGTGCCCACAGGAATGATGGATAAAGGGCCTTATAAAAAGCAAACAAAAAACAACCAAAAACCAAACAAACACACCAGCACCACAAAAAAAACCAACAAAACCCAACCAAAAAACACCACATACAAAAACCAACACACTAACCAAAAAAACCCCAAATCAAACACCACCACAAATTCTACTGTGCAGCATCATATCTGCACCTCAGGGCAGTGAGTATTAGACCACAGGGCTCCAGTTCAGATTTCTGAACTGCCTGAGCCACAATATTCATCACCTGCTCAGCAGGCTACAGCTGAAGGAAATTAAATAGATGCTTTACCAGTGAATCTCTGACATCAGTCAGCTTTAACCTGAGGCACTTAGCTACCTTAGCCCATAGCTACCTTTAACACTGCACCTCTTCAAATTATGAGTACAAAACAGTATGACACAAGACAGCAGCTGCAAAGGTCTAGCTAGTGGAAACTGGCTAAATATCACCAGGGAATTGAACTTTTATTTCATATTAAGTCAAAGTAAATCACTCTCAACTGATACACAATGTTACCATTTCCAGATACATAAATACTGGAAAACCACAACAACAACAAAACAGTCCACAGTTTTCTTGCTTCAACTCAGAATTCATCAGACACTAAATACATAATTTTACAAAACCCAGAAAAGTCTAGTAATAATGACAATCTCTTTTATTTTCACAAAATTGTGAAAATAACTTCCCCTACATAACTGGTCAGAGATGGAGATCAAAAAAAAATAATCGAGAAAGGAGGCAGTTATTTGAAGCAAGTGCTTGGAAAAAATATTTCCTGAAGCTGGCATCAGATCACATCAGGTGAGCATGAGACCATCACCAAGAAAAATGTGTCCAACCTTTCAGGCAGCAGTTCAGGAGCAAACAGCTTAGGGGCCACCTGCCTCTTCTCTGGAATTCTTCCCTTTGCAGAAAAGATGGGGGCACAGAACAGAACATCTTCCAGGGCTTCCATCTTTAGTGCAAAGAACCAAGGTAATAAAACCAGTACTGATCTTAATATTTACATTACTTGGGACCAGTGCAGTCTGATGACCTTCAAAGATAATTACTCCAGCAGAAACATGTCCCTCGGTAAATAATTCCATTAGTTATTCCGTTTTACAAGTTTACATCCAACTTAATCTTGGATTTGTCTGCCCATGAACCAAGAAGTCTTGTGGCCAAAGCTATTCCCTTTCTCACAAAGAAATACTGCAGGGAAAACAAACAAACAAACAAGAAAACCACCAAAACAGCAACATAAACAAACAAGGCAAACACAAACACAAAAGAAACACAAAACCAAACAAAATAAACAACAATAACACCACAAACACAAAACACAGCTAACACCAAAACCCCAACCACCTACTTTCACGACCACGTATTAACAGCTGCACTTTACAAGATAAATGTCCAGCTACACGGGGTCCGGGGCAAGCGGCAAGCGCTCACAAAACGCGGTCTGCTAAGTAGAGGTGATCCTTCACCGGCGGTAATCTCCTGCTTTACAACTGACAACTTCGGGCCATCCCAAACTGGAAACTACACCTAGATCACGGTGCTCAAAAGCCGCTATGCCTCTCGGTACTTTGTCACAACTCTTTTCAGACAATTTATAGCCTCAGCCTCCACAACACCACGTAATACTGGTTTTCACAACTTAAACACGAGCGATGTTAGAAGTATTTCCTCCCTCTCCACTCTGTGTTACCCAGTAACTCCATTCAATCGCGGTTTCCCACAACCGCGGCTCGGCCCGTCTCCCCCACCACCCGCCCCGAAACAGTCCTACACTAGTCGCCAGACCCCCACGGGACGGCGAACCCATCCCCTGCTCCGCTCACTGCTCCCGCCGGGCTGGGCCGCTCGGCCCGCAGCTGTACCCAGACCCTGTCAGCGCCAGCACCGAGACCCCCGAGACACGCTGAGCCGGCGGCGGGACAACTCACCGCCGACAGACAACGCGCCGCCGCCCCCCAGTCCGAGACCTGCCCGACACCTGCCTCCGTCGCCCAGCTCTGAGGGGAGAAACCGATGCCCCCTGCTCGGGACACCCGGCGGCCGCTCGGCCCAGACCCCACCGCCCCTCCGCGTCGCCACACGCCCTTCGGTTCCTCCAAGCCCACCCTGCTCCAGCAACACTGCTGTGCCCCCCCCCTTCTCGCCTCACGGCGCCCCACACCGCACCTACCCAGCAGCGCAGCGCCTCATCCCATGCCGGCGCCACCGCTCCCGCCGACCGGGCGCGCTCCACTGCCCGCCCCGGCCGGCCCCTTCCGCGCGGCAGTGCGCCCCGCCCCGGAGGCGCGGCGAGAGGGCAGCCCCGGGCGCGCAGGTCGAGGCCAGACGGGGAGGGGGCGGTGACGGAATGGCGCTGCCCGCCCAGCTAGGAGGAGAAGGAGCGTGGGAGAACACCTCCCCACCCCCACAGCGCGCGCGCCCCAGGGGTGGCCCCCCCCGCCCACTCCGAGCTCGTGCAGTCGTCCCGGGGTATCTCCCCCGCCCACCCCTCACGCCCGTCTTGCCTTGAGCCGCCGCCCCGGGCCCGCAGTTCACCAGGAATTAGCGCCCCTGCGGCTCTGTATTCCCTCAGTCATTCGAGAAATCCGGCAACGCGGTTGTTCCGTCTCTTGGCTTCAGCGGGTTTCCATCTCTCTGGCTCCAGGCCAGTAGTAATACCGCCAGCAAAACGGCCTGATGGCTGCCTCCGAGAAAAGGTAAAAGGAGGGCAAAGAGCCAAAGTGCAACTGGAAGAGGAAGGGAACTACCCCACCTCAGGGTCTAGGCCCGGAGCAGGCCTAGCGTTGACTGTGTTTTGCAGCACTGCAGGTCTTTTTTTTTTTTGTGTTACAATGACCAGACACAGTACTGGGGAGGAGGTGCCCAAAGACACCAAAACACGGCTGTAGGAAAGTCTTGTGATGTTTAGGCCAACCTCGTGGGGTCTTTTTCTTAGCAAGCTTTGAAACTATGCTTGGTTTCAGCAGCTTCTTCCTTCAGTACACACATGGACACCAACCTGCTACCCTGTGCATGAGGATGGCTTAAAGGAGACCTGAAAATCTCCCTTGGAACACATCAGATTTGTGTCTTGCAGCTCCAGTTTGTGTCCCTCTCCTTCACAATAAGGAGATAAGGTCTCCCACCACTTCTTCCTTCTAAGCCATGCTATACTGCCCCAAAAGTCAGCTACAGATGCCTCACTTTTGCTGTCCTTCATTTTAGGATCTTCTAAAAATGGTAAAAAGCACTTGACAGGAAAGTGTCCCTCTCATTTCTTTCTCAGAGATGAGGGAAGAAACCCAGTCATCTGCAGATCCTTCATTCTTCCT
>VYZU01044398.1:9540-22352 GCA_013401355.1 Ceyx cyanopectus
CCTTGCAGGAAAACATAGGATTACAGACAGGGTGTCTTCAACAGAAAAATAAATATAAATTTTATTAAACTGTTTTAGTCACTGATTCAAGTGCTAAGTCAGTGTCAAAACTAAAATTCTATACAGTACTTTTTTTGCCCCCGATCAAATAATTAAATCCTGACAGTTTTCTTTCTTCTAAGTGAAACATACCTACTTTTTTGGCATCAGCTCTCTTTCTGCTAACTAGCACATAAATTTAAAGTCTGAGATCCGTTTAGCTTTTCCTGTAATAACCATTCTCCTCACTTCTGGTCATGTGAACTTTGAGTATATATCACAGGGCTGATCATGGCAGACAGCCACTTGCTTCTATAAGGAGCCAGTGCACAACTGCACTGTCCCAGGGCTTTGTGCAAAGTGCCAACATTGCTGCTAAAACAACCCTCTAAAAACTGCACCTTGCCTTCCCTTTTCCCCACTTACAAAGGAACTGAGATTGGTGTCAGAACTATTTTTTAACCCTGTCTGTCTGAGAAGTCTAGAAACACTGTCACTGTGAGCAACGCAGACTCTTTGGCATCGTCAAGCATAATGACAAAGCACTAAGAAACTTAGCACTGGCATCCACAGAGATGTTTGGCTTGCATTTCAACATAGTACAATCTGCTTCTTCTCAGCTGGCCATAAGAAAAAAATTACCATGTGCATAGGATATGGAGCATAAACATTTTCAATATTTACTCAGGACCTCAGTTCCATATTAATTATGTTTTTTAAATATTTTTATATATCACAGCCTAAGTCTAAAGACACAGCAAGTGTTCCATAATTTCAGCTGTTTAGTAAAATAGAATAAATAGTGACAGAAACACTGGCAAATTAAGTCCCTTCATCAATAGTTTTATGTGTAGCTGTGAAGACCAGAATAGTTTTCCCATATACTTTTAACACAGACATGACAGCTAGTAAATTGTTAGCATGTCACTGAAGAGATGACAAAAGCCATTCAGAGTCTACTATTTAATGCATACAACCCTAGAGAAGCAGGGAATATTCTTATTTTCCTGTCCTGAACCAGCAGACTTTTTCACACATACCTATATTTTATATACCTCAGTAGACTCCTCCAACTGTATTTGTCATAGGTCTTAAGCACTTCTGAGAGTTTCTGCCGATTGTCCATTTCTTACTTTTGTCTCTAGTGGGAAGTAATTAATAAAAACTTAGCCATTAAAATATAGCCTTCATCAATCATTATCCATAACAAGTATCATTCATTCTTTCTCCTTTTCAAGGAAATTTTAATGCCTTTTTCCAGGTAAGTATATTTTTATGGATTTATTACAAGTCTTTTTTTCCACCTAGGTGCTGCACTGGGACATTACAATAGCCTTGAATCACTGGGAGCAAGAAAAGCCATTTGAAAAACAAGCAGGCTATCTGTGCTGTCCCACACAGTATTTATCACAGCTCCCTTCACCATAGGTATTTCCTCTTGGACCTGTTATCTGAATGGGGTACCAGGGTTTGGTGATGGTGGCTGTAAGAATTTCAATGTCTGCCTTTATTTTTGAACAAGATAATGAGAAGATATATTTCCAGAAAAAACAGCATGCTCACCTGAGACAAAATACTTCAATATTTCATCAGTCTTTCCCCTGACCAGAGCCACAGCCTGACCAACCTGCATAGCTCCCCCCATAAGCAAGGTAAGTTTTATAGGGTTGATCAAGGGGAATCACCTCTAGTATGTAAATCTGATTCCTGAAACTGATTTTAGTACTTCGGTATTTATACCCTGCTAAAGGAACACTCGTTCACCATCACACATCTCAGGTTATCAAAACAGTGTTCTCATCTATGAGTCACAGCAGATTACCTAGTAGAAAGTGTCCTTCCACAAGATATTATGGAATTTCTTGCTTAGAAGCAAGTGTTTAGTATTTACATGTTTATGTTAACATGTACTATATCCAAGAGTATATGTACTATATCATTTAAGAACCTACATAATTGATTTATCCCCAAGAAGACACTGCTCAGGAGAGTAATTAATAAAGCAGTCTAGGGAAGTTAAGTGCCCATCTTGTCTTGCAGTTCTCAAAGTCTCTGTTTTATTGCTAACTGATACCTTTAACTGAACAAAAAGATCTGGTACCACATGGGTATGCATGCCCATTAAAAGTTTTTCTAGTATGGAACCTAAAGCTGGGCATTCACAACAAAATGTTGTGCTCGATACACAACTGTTGCACATGTATCCTGTAGATGAGACTGGCAGTACTTTTTTAAAATTAAACTTTAAGATGCATTTGTAGCTCAGAAAGTTAACAGTCTACCCCTCACCCCTCCCATCAAAGAAAACTAAAGTAGTTAATATCTACAGAAAATACTCTGACAGACCAAACTCAGGTGTAATAAGCAGGCCAACCCAATTGAGGTAAATTAAATTGTACCTTTTGAGAAAGGGTTTGTTATCTCTATTCCATTAATTACCCATTAATATACTTCTTTATCTTATTTACAATATTTTAGAACCAACTCAAATCCAGTCAAACTGTGGTAGTGAACATGCCCACATCCTAAAAGGCATCCAAAACAAGCCTATAATTTAGGGGTGTCTCATCTTGTTGCATGACCAGCAAATATTTATCTTGTTTTCTATATCCAAATAGTTTCATATTAAAATAGTTACATATTGCTTTACATTACTGATACAGTATTTAATCTAGTGATGCATAGCAATAGCAAAGAGCAACATTTTTAAAGTCAAAATACAAAAAGACAGCGAGCAGACACCAAGAAACTATAACATCTATGATTAATACACAGGCTGTTAAATGATTAGTAATAAAATTCGTTTGCATCTTTCCTGCCCAACAGATACTTAAAGTAATTGCATCTTTGCAAACTGCATTATCATCACTTCACATTCTTCATGATGTCATGGGACAGCAAGGCAGACTCAGCAGTTTCTCCTGAGCTTGCTTTGATTTTTTTTTTTCTTTAAGAATCAATTCTCTGGCAACACTAGATATTCTGATATGGAGACTATAAGCAACGTTCCCAAAACGTCCCTTTAACTGCCATAATAATTATAAAGCATTTGTATCACTTCTCTTCAGCCATTCCCAGATTAAAAATGACAACACCTAAATGCTAATTGTTTGATGCCAACAATTGTTTTTATTATATCCTAGGAAAATTACCATATTTGGAAAAAGAAAGCTAAAGAAATGGCACTTTGAAAAAGTGGACTCTTCCTTCTCAGCCCACTTGACACTGTGGTCAAAAATATTTGCAGTTTTGCCATTATTGCTATGTCTGCTGAAACTTACTGCAGTAAATGGGAATCTCTCCACAAGGTCCAACCAGCACTGAAGTCAGTTTCAGGAACATTTCCTATGCAACTAATAGTATTTCATTTATTTGTAATTAAAGCGCTGACATTTCTATTTATTCCAGATTATCTCGATTAAAGCATAAATTAGCAATTTTTCAGAAACAGCTCTGTTAAAGATGTAGCCTTGTGTTTAAGTCCAAACTGTTGGTACTTATTTAAGATAGATAAGCTAGAGGTAAGTCAGGTGGACAGTACACACTGCCCAATAACTGAATAGCATTATTTTTGTTTGAAAAAAGATGACAACTAGTACTAGAGCTATCCATATGCATCTGGAAGGACAGAGGTGTGGTCCTGGGGAGGGAGGTGGAAAAAGGCGAATAGTTCTCTTGCCAGTACATCCGGATATTCTGCCATAAGCATAATAAACATGCTTGGTTGTTATTGTCTAGAGAATCTTTATCTAATGGATATAACTTCATCTTATACACCTGATAGTACCTAAATGGCTCCTTCTGTAAGTGACTTCAAGACCTCTCCTCTATTCTACCAGCCAAACACTAGCTGCAGAATATGACGACATGAGACTCATCACATGGTCTGCAATGCTTCAGGGAAATAGGACATAGAGCCTGTATTCTTTCAAAACCCCAAAGCCTTAAATGCACCTGGAAAGAATCTGATTAAGCAATATACACATATCACACATTGTTTTAAAAGCTGGACTTCAACTCAGTTTGCTACTTGTCAGTTAAATGCAGAAGCTTCTGCTAGAAGACAAGGGACTGGGTTTCCTCAGCCACACATGGACTTCAGCACTGAGGCCACAAGATGCATCTCATGGATAAGTAATCTTTACTATTCCTTAAGTATTACATAGTATTCTTATAAATTGTTAAGCTAGAATATTTTCTGTATCATATGTCTATACAATGCACATTACAACAGAAGTAGCTGAAGTGTTTCAGCGAATACTTCAGGCAGGTAAGCTTTTTCAAGATGTTGGAAATGCTACTACTTAAGCTATTGTTTCCTGGAAGACACAGTTTCACCAAAAGCACAACAGCACCTCTCTGTTCTGCAGTTCTGCATATGAACTTGCTTCAAATAAGACATCACAAAAATGGTCAGAGGCTGTACTCCCATCAGTAACTAAGAAGATTATCTGAATTAAGCAAGCAACAAAATTATTAGTTAAAAAAAGAAAAAAAAACACAACCAAACAAACAGAAAACACACACAAAATTACCCACAACAAAACACACCCCAAAAAAATTTTCTTTACATACTTCCATTACAACCACTGAAACAACTGTATACAAGTATTTTGCATAGTGCTGGAATCCGTTTGTAAAAAGACATGCTAACAAGTTGTGTGTATAAAGCTCTGTATATGTAGGTAAGAACAAGTGCAGCCAAGTGTATAAATCTTTGTTTCAAGACAAATTTATGGATATGTTTGCACACACAACATGCCTCCAAGCATTAGCTTGGACAGCTTGACTTAAAGTGCAATTTAAAATAACCTTCTCATTAAATTTAGCAGCTTCTCAGCATAGGCACTTGTGTCCTGAAAATGCACAATGTGAGCCTACAACTCTGAAATTAGAGCTAAGCTCACATGTTAGATATAGATTTGTGAAGTATTTTCTTCATCTTGCTTTTGAGAGCTGTGGATACACCCACACATAAACTATTTATGTTCTGTAAGTTTGGGTTTTTTGGGCTTTATTCCTCCTAGCTGTATTACAAACAAAGATTACATATTGCAGTATAGTTGCAAACAAATCTCAAAGTATAGCTGGTCTGCTGAAAGACACTGTAGCAAGCACATGCTCTAGCTTTTTAAACAATTAAAACGGAGCTACATTATCCAGGCAACAAGCCGCATTTGCCTGTACAAGACAACATCGCATGGGCAGGAACTAAGACTGCTGCAGAAGTTTGACAGCCTAGTTTTCTGTCTTGGAAGACCGAAACCTATAGCTACTCACAGCTCTGACGGGTGCACCAGTCCCAGGCTCGCCTCGCCTGGCCGGGACACACTTACTGAGGCCAACGTTGCAGCGAGAGCTTCTTCGAAGCCGGCGGGACGCAGGTGCGCCAAAGAAGCTCACCCAACGCGCGGCTCGCCTCCAAACGCAGGTTATTTAACGAGGGGGTTTGATCCAAGTTCTTCCCCTCAGTAGCTCCTGCTCGTGCTGAATTCCTGCACCGGTCCCCGCACCGAGGCCGAACACGATTCGTCCTCCCCGCCCCACCGCATGCTGGCCCCGTCCTCAAGCACTCACCGCTGAGGACGCGCCCGGCGAGCCCCCCGGGCCCCCACAGCACGGCGGCCGCCAGCACCGCAGCCAAACCCAGCCCGCCTCCAGACCCCATGGCGCTGGTCTCGCTGCCGGCTCCCCTCCGAGAAGAGCGCTGGGCAGACCGATCCCCGCCGGTGAGAAAGGGGCTCCTGCCCGATTCCGCGCCGCTACCCACCACCGCCTCCCCTTTACGCCGCGGCCCTGCCTATATCTGCTACCCCAGCCGAAGGCCGGACCAGCTGGGCGGCCGGTACCGCCCCCGCACCGCCCTCCGCCGCCCCCCGTCAGGTCCCGACGGCAGCCGAACTCTGCCGATGCCCCAGCCTCAGCTCCACCGAGAGGGCGGGCCGGGTGCGGGGTAGAGCTCGGGGGGGTTGCTGGCTGCGCGGTGGGCGAAGGGGGAGCGGAGGGTTCCGCCCCGCGTTGGGTGACCGGGAGGGTCGCTCGGGACCGTGGGGTGTGAGTCCCGACAGGAGGCAGGCGACTGGTATCCAAGAAGTGCTCGTTTCTCTTCGCCGGCCGCCTTGGAGCCGGGCGGCAGAGAGAGGAGAAGGTGTCTGGTGGGCGGCAGCCGGCTCGCTGCCGTCGGGTCTGCCGCTTCCCGCTCCGGATTTGAGGTCTCTGAGGGGAGGCTGCCATTAATCCCCAGCCGTCTGGTCATTCGGGAATAGTAACTGTATTACTAGATGGTGCATATAACAAGAACCAGGTCCGTGTGGCTTTCATACCTGTTAGAAGCCTTCATCAAATTTCTCAGTCTGCGTTTTCACTTGCAAGTATAGAAATGTACAACTTAGATGTGTAAATACATATAGACAGAAGTACATACTGGCAAGTCCCTTCTTCTCACTGCCCTACAAAATACTGTAGTGAAATTCACATTGCTGTCATTCTGAAAATACACCGTGATAATTCTTTGTGACTCTTCAAAGAAACACTTTAAAGACTGTTCTTCAGAGACATGCTGTTAATGTTTTTTTCTACAGAGATACTTTGCAGATTTATTACTTGTGTACTTGTGAATGATTTAAAATGAGATAGATCATTACACATAGGTTTAAAGGATATCTTCAGATGTGTAAACTCAATAGCTTCAACGAAGTTTTTAACTCTGACACACAGGAACAGGTTGCCCAGAGATGGTTTGGATGCTCCATCACTGGATGTGTTCAAGACCATATTGAATGGGGCTTTGAGCAACCTTGTCTAGTGGAAGGTGTCCTTGCCCATGGCAAAGGGGTTGGAACTATATGATCTTTAACGTCCTTTCCAACCCAAACCATTGTAGCATTCTATGATCATACAGGGAGTTACTGGATAAACTTAAGCAGAAGAGGGAAATATATAAAACCTTGAAGTAGGGGCAGGCCACTTCGGAAGAATACAGGCAGTTTGTCAAAGAATGCAGGGATGCAACAAGGAAAGCTAAGGCCTCCCTTGAACTAAAGCTGGCGAGGGTGGTCAAGGATAACAAGAAAAGCTTCTACAAGTATGTTGTAGGCAAAAGGAAGTCTAGAGGTAATGTGGGCCTGCTGCTGGATGAAGTGGGTGCCCTGGTGACTGAGGACAGAGAGAAGGCTGAGTTGCTGAATGCCACCTTCGCCTCAGTCTGTACTTCTAAGGCCAGCTACCAGGAGTCCCAGGCCTCCAAGACCACAGAGGAATTCTGGAGGGAGGAAGTATTTACCTCAGTTGAAGAGGCTTGGGTTAGAGATCAGCAGAGCAAACTGGACATCCACAAGTCTATGGGCCCTGATGGGATACACCCACAAGTGCTGAGGGAGATGGCAGAGGTCATTGCCAGGCCACTCTCCATAATTTTTGAAAGATCCTGGAGAACAGAGGTGCCTGAGGACTGGAGGAAGGCCAATATTGTCCAAATCTTCAAAATGGCAAAAAGGAGGACACAGGTAATTATAGGAGGAGGAGAAAAGAGTTTTGCACATTTACCATGTGCAATGGCTTGCACATGGATCATTTATTAAATAACTTTGCTAGACCTCTATCAATTTGATATCTCATTTGCTTCCAAAAATGGTTTAAACTACTTAGCCTCTCCTGTCAATAATCTTGGGACTATAATAGCATTACATTTTTAATGCCTTTTTTTTTTTTTTTAATATTATTATTATTATAGAGTACTGGAAAAGAATTCAGTACAGAAGCTAAAAACATTTGCAAAGATGTAAGATGTACTAGTGGAGGGAAGGATCTANTAATATTATTATTATTATAGAGTACTGGAAAAGAATTCAGTACAGAAGCTAAAAACATTTGCAAAGATGTAAGATGTACTAGTGGAGGGAAGGATCTAGAGAAATTTTAAGCTTCCTTCACCTCCCTTTAGCAGCATCTGAAGTACCATCCACCCATAAAGTTAATGTGAGGCAAAAAAAGAAGAGCAGGAGAGAGGACAGAAGAAAGGAAATGTAACATCATTTGTTATTCAGATGTCTAAGAATGTATTTCTAGCATGTACAATACGGTGCCACTTAGAAATTCCCAAACTACTGCCAAGTTAGTAGTCTGTGTGTCTGGGGCTCATGAGGCATGCTGGCTTGCACTGATATATACCAGTTAGAGTGGCACTGTTGCCATCTTAATCTGTCCATCTCTGAAGCCAGCTAATTCAGCACTAACTCGGGGATTTCTGCATAGTGCTGCATTGCACAGTGCAAAATGCAATTGTGGCTGTACATGCAATGCAGTAAAGATTGACAGTTACACCAAGTTCTGCCAAGGAGGACCGAAGTAATTTAATTTCCTTCGATTATAATCCATTTAGTTGCAACGTACAGCAGAAGTAGCTTTAAAAAAAATGATAAAACATTTTAGGTAAACAGGATTTCTTAAAAGCCACTAGACATTTTTTACACATAAGCACAAAAATAATAAATTCACTGATTTTTCAAGCATTCTTAAAGTGTGATATCTTCTGCCTACTAAAATAAGATGTTCTTCTCCCCTAAAAATACCATTAAAGCTAGTTCTTCAGCAAAATTTTCCTGGCTAGATACCTAATTTATTAATATTTCTTGGATTTGGATCAGACTAATCAGTAGAATGAAACTCTGTGCATCTTCATTAAGCCTGATTCTCAAACCAGATGCAAACCACTAACTCTGAGTAGCAGTTCTGTCCCAAACTGAGATAGTAAGTCATGTTTCAGACTGCCAAGATGAGCATTTTGACAACTTCAGAGCTTTATTATGAAAACACATTTGAGGCAAGGAGATAATTGAAAACAACTGTTGTTAGAAAACTCATCTTTCTGGGTAAAAATAGTGGTTCAGCAGAATTCAAAGCTGAGATTAATTTCTAGTCATTTCTTTCAGTGTCTTCTCAGGGGAAGCAGCAATTACATGTCAAAATTTTATTCAAAGTCCATGTGGCCTCTACTGGAGGATATAAAGTTACATCTTTGGGTGAGCACAAGCATTTGTATATCCTTAGCTGATCTGCCTGACTGAGAATGTAAATCCTGGTTATTTTTTTCACCAAGTATCATGTAGCAAATTGTGAGAGTAGAAGTATTGAGAGTATTATTCTTTCACTGTGTTACCCTGTTTTCCCTGTGTACCAGAGATGATAATAGGACTCCATAATATATATGAAAATAATAAATGATAATAGGACTAGGGTGTCTATGAATTACACATAACAGCAGTATTTAAGTAAGCCTTTCCACTGTACCCCTACGTGAAAGATGGTCTTCACATTTCCCTTTCACTGTGACCTTTGTGATTGTCTTATTTTGTGCTCATCTATGTTATTGAAATCTTTGCAATCTTCAATTTTCTATAGACTCTGGACAACAAGTTTGTTCAGGGCTGTCATGAGATTCACTTATTAAATTTTCAGACCTTGGTTTTACTGCTTACTCTTAACTAATGTTGTGACAATCAAGCAGCACAGATTTTCTAGGAAGGTTGAACACCTTATTTTGTGAATAATTAACCATTTAAGTGGGAGCACAGTTTTTATCCTGTACTTAAGTGTTATTTTCTCCTAAAAACTTTAGTTTCCTAAAGCATGACTACTAGACTGACATCTATTCTTTCCTTCTCAGCTGCTTTTATGCATTTGAAAAGAAAACGTGATTCAAAGATGTGGTAACCAATAAAAAGTCTTTAGGTCTTCCTTTCCCCATGGACCCTGAGCTGTGGTTTGTGTTTTGTTGTGTCTTCTTACTGTTGATGGTATTTGTACCTACCAACAGAAGAAGTTTGACTAGGCTGTGGGAGACAAACAGAGCACTCATATCATTTTGAGGATGTAGTCATGTTTTCTTTTAGACTTTTTCCTGCAGTACTTTTCTCAGTTATTCTCAGCTGCTCTATCAATGCTTATTCCATTCCTCTACTCCTTACCATTATCCTTATTTGATAATTCTGTGTTACTGCAAATACCCTGCAATGTTACCCTGTCTCCACCCTCTTCTTTCAGTCCTAGTTTTCCTAACTGTTGATGCTGAGTCCTTCAGCTCATTCTTGATCTTCCTACTAAAGTTTGAATCGTGTTCTGTAAGCCCTGTACTACCGTGAAAGCAGCTCTGTAGTGCTGCTTGGTCCTGATCTCCTAACATCAGTGATCGTGCCACATGCAGAACCTTCTTTGTTCCCCTCTCTACCTTTTTTAACTCAATTCACCAATGAGCCTATTTTCCTTTTCAGGTTCTCTGCTTCTTAATGCTGAGACATGGGATCTGTACATCCGATGAAGAGGTGCAAGTACTCAGGCAGCTGTGAATGGTAGGGATGTCTTCTCTTTCACTTTATTTGGAAAGGACTTAGTGTTTAAGTAGAACAAGGAGTTTTGCCTGTCTTTCATTGTTTGCCATTAATGCCTCAACTTTGTAAATTACCTAAGTAGCTGTAATACAATTCAGTGCTCAAATAGGAGAAAAAACAAAAACAAACAACCAAAAAAACCAAACAAAAAGAAAAAACAAAACAAAACAAAACACAACAAAAATTCGTTTCACAACCTTGTTATGTTTCCCAGTGTGTTCTGATCAAAATATTCAATCTGTTAGCAAGAACCCTCAACAAGCTTACAGCTTGGTGTTATGAAGTTCATAAGGCACCTGCTCCTGTCTCTTCTAGGTAGTAAAAGAAAGTGTTGATGCTGGTAACATTACTGGAAGGCTACTTCATATAAGTAGCTGTTTGAGTCTATTCCTCCTGGCCTGGATAGGTCAGCTCACACCTCTTAAGCCAGCCTATCTGATGAGTTTACCAATGGTTCAGAGGGAGTGAAAGAGGGTATACTGTACGTTGTGTCCAAGCAAATCAAACTATGCTTAATGTCAGTCTATATACATTCACAGTGTGAGGCATGAATATGTGTGTGCTTAGATGATTTCTTTCACCTCTCCTCAATGAACAGCCTGGATGATACTCTGGAGTATGACTTCTCTCACCCAAATTTGAGGTGAGAGGGGCCAAGATATCAGAACTTGCAGACTAGTGTAACAGCAGTCTCAGGAAACTGAAAGATGACTAAGGACTTAATATGCAGTGTCTTAGATATTATATTCCTCTCTGTGAGAAACAATCATCCTAATTCTCATGCTTCAATATTGAGTGTTAGCAGTTTGGTGATACTGCCTTTGCTATCTTTGTCTTTTCCTTCATTTCCTCCCACAAAGACATTTTCTACAGAAAACAGTCATTAACATCTTTAACTTTGTTCCAACCAAAAGTCCTGCTAAGCACATTCCCAAAATCTGCCCCTTTCTGGAAGCAGAAGGGGTGGTGAGCAGTGGTGTTCCTGTAAAATTAGAGATATCTGCCCTACTGGTTCAGCTGCTAGCAACTGAAATCCAGCGCAGATGGATCTCAGCCTTTCTGCCTGTGCAGCCAGTGTTTCAGATTTGTATACATTTGTGCTTTTTGTGTATGCATAATTTAAATATAAAATACTTCTGTAATTAAGATGGGTAACTTGTATAAATACAGCTTGTGGAAGAGGAGCAGGGTGAGGGGCGGTGAGGTGAGGTGAGGTGAGGTGAGGTGAGGTGAGAAAAACTTTGTCTGGTAGCTAGCTGTAAATAAGGCAAAATTTGCAAAAGCATGGATCAAGCACATCTAGTATCTCAGTTAAGGAAAATGCTTAGTATTTACACAGTAAGGTAATCACCTGTCATTGGTACCCTACATTGCTATGCCTATGGTGTTCCCTGCCTCGTTTTTTCACCTTGGCTTATGAACATAATCTCCCTCTCTGACATGGATCAAATGAGTTGTGATGCTGAAGCTCTAGAACAAGCTAAATCAAATGTCAAATCTAACATGTAACACTAAACCATTGATCACCTTGGATTTTTCTCTTGAAATGGTGGTGTTTTCCATATGCAAGGTCTATTAAGGCTACCTATAGACTGGGGGATTGTTTCTCTAGTAAGGGGTAGCTTTCTCATAGATCTCCCTTCAGTAAGGAGAATTACCATGGTCTCATAACTTTCAGTAATTCAGAGAGTAAAAGGGTGTCGGGGATTCCTTGTTTTTTCATTATTTTAATTCCTGGAGAGCTGGGATTAATTCAGTTGCAGATGTCATTTTTTGCTAATTCAGCTCTGCAGCAATAAGGTGGCTGATTCAGCAGGAAATAGAATTCATTTTTTTTCTAGACTCATACTGGTATCTCTTTTCATGAGTTAAGCTATTTGTGATCCTCTCCACCTTGCTGATGCAAGAATGCCAGTTATAAATACTGTTCTTGCATTCCCAATGAGGTCTAATCTATGTTAGGGGTGCCAGGAGCTCTGAAGGGTTGGCTCTGCTTCTGTCCAAAAATAAGCTTTGGCAATAGATACAACCTGAAAATACTACTGATCCTAAATTGTTTTATTTTCCTCTTTTTTTTTAAATTTCCTTTTCTTTTAATCTCCTCAGCTTTCTGAAGTGAACCCCTTCAGGAGGAAGTCAATCCACACATGAAACACCCTGCAGTAGCTAGTTTAATGGATAGCATACATGAAATACAAAATCATCCTCTCTAGAAAGTCTAATCAGTAGATTTTGCTTCATCTTCACAGAGAAGAATAAATAATATGATACTATGTAATTGAATTAAAGTTTCAATCATTTCAAGGGTGGAAGGTTTTGTTCAAGGAAGAAGGAAAGAGAACTGATGACATCTGCAGAACCAAAAAGTAATATAGAAATTTAAGAAAT
>VYZU01044399.1:11690-23635 GCA_013401355.1 Ceyx cyanopectus
TTTTGCATCTATTTCCTCTCATAACTTTCAAGTGACATAGTTTCTTCTATAAAAGTAAAAGATTTAACCAACATTTTATTGTAAAATTAGGAATTTTCATTCTCTCTTGTCAAGTTAAATTCACTTTCATTTTTTTAATCACATGAAATTTTAGACTGTGGTGATTTAGGATCAAGATCAGCTAATAACAGACCACATTCTGATGGCACTAAGCACAATGGATGTCAATATTCATTCTGCAAAACCTCAGGAAATGAACATGAGAAGTGACAAGTGGCCAAAAGTGTCAAAAGTATCAATAATACATAATAGAAGAAACCCTACAATAAGATACCTACAAAAATATGACAATGACATTCTGAAAAACCCATACCTTGAAAAAAATTAACAATAAATTATACATCTGAATGTTTCCTATATACAGGTAAACATTTGCCTAAAATAAATAAATAGATAAAAATTCANCAGGCTCTAACAGTGGCTCCATCAGCTCTACCCCCTCTGCATAGACTTGAATTAGTGCAAGTAAATCCCTGGATTTGACAGCCTCAAGTAATTCATTCAGTTTAGCTGCTGCAGATGCACAAGTCTTCCTAGAGAACTTATGATCTACATATTTAGCAGTGATATATTCTTTACGTGCAGTCCTGTGGGGTGTGAAAATAGAGCTTGGTTCAGAAATTCTTAGAAAAATGGGTCAATGACTTCAATTTAAAATCACCTTGCCCAACACAGGAGCAGAGAAGGGAAGAGGAAAACTGTCAGAGACTGTGTTATTATTATAACACGTCTTTCTTGCAAACAAGCTCAGAATGAGGTACATATTCAATTTCATCCTGCCTTCTTGTAAATACCAAAATTACTCTGACTCTGGGGACTAAGACCAAAGGAAAAACAAAGCCTGAAGTGTGATTTGTCATGGAAACAGATCTACATGTTAAAAATACGATAACCATTAAAAACATGCTAAAAACAGGACAAAAGGAACAATAGTAAATCAGACAGAAGTCAGGAAAAGCAGTTAAAAAGTCTTCCATGGCAAAAAACCACATCTCTTATGCTCTCCGTGCAACTCCTACACCAGGGAAAGGAAGAAAAATCTTGTCACCGTATCCAGACAACACCTGAAGCTCGTGTCATTTAGTCCAACTGTGTTCATAACTTGCAGGTATATAATACAAAACTCAAACATACTCAAGATTCAAATTAATGACTCATGAAACCCAAACAAAAGTTTTCTACACTGAGAAGGTAAGGGAGTATGGCTCCATGGCAAGAAACTGCATAGAGCACAAAACCCCAGTCTTCTGCCATCCTAGCCCTCCTCTGGCTTGGCTACTGTTTAAGACATTTTACATCACACATACACATTCCACAGTAAACGTAAAGATTTTAGAGATTCAGAACTTACATATCACTTGATGGACTGGGTTTAGGTGAAGGACTAGGTAAATTCCCTTCCATAATATCATTAAAACTAGTATTTCCTACGTTCTTGGCCAGCTGCAATAAGAAAAAAAAAAAACATATATGANAATGGTGGTAAGAAATCCCAATGTATTTTGAAGTGACTCATCATTTAATGATTTAACAAATGAACTAAGAATATTCCATACTTTTCTCCAAACTGCAGTGCAAATTTAACCACAAATAGCTATCAACAGAACTATTAATTTTTCTAGATTTAGAGACAGTCTCAAAGGCACTGAATTTAGACTTATAAATCTATACTGAATTACTTGCACTTGAATAAATTTAGGATTTGTTTCTTGCAGAAAGGCTTTTATTTCCTGTTTTTAAAAGGAACAATCACCTAAATTCTATTGTTGGCAACTTCTGAAGTTCTAATCTTTACTTCTTAAACATCAAGTCACCTTTCTTCATAGAAGATTCACCATAGCTTTTTCCACTGTCTAAAATAGCATTATGTTGTAGAAAATCAGAAAATTTAAGGAACATTGGCTAGTCCTTAAAAACATTTTATAAAATTTGCTGTAAGGGAGGAGATCTGCATGTAATATTCCAATAGATTCTATACTAGAAATGCTACAATAAGAGCAAGACCAGTTTCTAGAAAGAAAACACTGCAGACATATTTTGTGTACATACAAGTCTTCTTCCTTGATCTTAAACAGGAACTACTAAAGCATCAAGCCAAGAATTTTAAAGCAGCAAGCTGGGGTGCAGGAATGAAGCTTAAAACTCCACTATAAATTAAAAGATGAATGAGAACTGTAATCCAAAGTTTCTGTAACATTACATGAAATAACTGAATGAACCAGTTCCAGGACTTCACGTAAGTATTTTCCACTTTGCATTTTTATCTAGGTATTTGCTATCAGTAAGCATCCTCAGGATACATAATATATACTCAGTTCCAAATAAATAGCACCTTCCTGAAGTGTCTCTTTAGATGTGAAAGCTGCAACAGCTGCCAATGACCACATTCATTCTGTAGTTCTATGGCAAGTTGACTCTTCTCAAGCTCTAAGTGACATACAACTGACCTGTAACTGTACTTCTGAAGATACAATCTGATAGGATCTGAACTCTAGGTCTCACTCTTTGCACAAGACTACTTATTCTGCCTTGGAATATTTTTGCTACTGCAATTCCAGTAGTCTTATGCCAAGACAAAAACCTCAGAGTAAAATCCAGGCCAGGTCAATTTTTCCACAATCATTGTCTAAGCATTACTCACTTCTACTTAGTAGCATGCACAGGATCAGTGATGCCAAGCAACTTCCATTCAAGTGCAACAAGCATCTAGAGACAGTGCAACAAGAACAGTTCAAACTCCAGAGGGGCTTGAACTGCTGGAAGTAAGCACAGACAACACACAAAAATATTTTAGTGAATTAAATGGAACTAACATATGAAAGCCATATTTGTTCTTTTAAAAACAGGTTGAAGACTGTTCAACACATCACGTAGAAAATTAGTTTGCACTCTACAAATACTTCTTTAAATAGATTACTTTGCTCCCAACAAGAAGTTGATGACATGAACAAATTGAGATACCTGGTGAGCCACAATCACAACAGACTTCATTGCCGGGTAATCTCTGTATGTCATCAATAATGGCTTTTGTCAGATCCTCTAAACTGTTTTCCCCTGTGCTCTGCTCTCCACGGAATGCCATATTTAATGCTTCTTCTTTGCTGTTAGTCAAGACTGATATCCATCTAGCACAAGATAAAGACCTTCATGAAGATCTGCATTTGCAAATACAAGTTCATCTATAAACTCTAGAAAGTTTGCCAGGAACAAAATTATTAGTGTGTATATAGGGAAGGGAGAGATGGAGTGAGGAAAAAGAGACAGAAATACTTGACAAAAGCCAGGTAGGAATGAGAAAAGATAAGAAGTCTTAATTCTGAAGACCCTTTGATGAACAATTTAAAAACCAAAGCAGTACAGTTCTCAGGTTCCTCAAAGAAACAGGAGCTGTNTCAAATTAAAGGAATTTACCAAGAGTTCAGACGTTCCTAATTTGTCTAATTCCAAAGACTGGATTCGAGAAATATGGACACCCATTTCTCTGTGTATTCCAGAACACTCAATGCAGGTTAAAATGCCCAAATTAGTTGATAGCCATGTGGGATCTGTAGAATTGAAAAACAAAAAATTTAATCAAAGTCCAAGAAAAGAGTTTTAATGGTGGTAAGAAATCCCAATGTATTTTGAAGTGACTCATCATTTAATGATTTAACAAATGAACTAAGAATATTCCATACTTTTCTCCAAACTGCAGTGCAAATTTAACCACAAATAGCTATCAACAGAACTATTAATTTTTCTAGATTTAGAGACAGTCTCAAAGGCACTGAATTTAGACTTATAAATCTATACTGAATTACTTGCACTTGAATAAATTTAGGATTTGTTTCTTGCAGAAAGGCTTTTATTTCCTGTTTTTAAAAGGAACAATCACCTAAATTCTATTGTTGGCAACCTTCTGTGAATGCAGTGCCTTGATGAAGTATTAAGTAGCTTGTTGGCATTTATGTTTTACCTGTGAGCCTTGTTTGTATGTGCTCCAAAAATTGGCCTTTCATTAATATCCTGTGCAATATGCCTCTCAAAGATAAGGCCCACATTATCTGCAAGCAGTATCCTTTCTCAGCATTTTTGGTAGTTATTGCTTTGAAGTGTCTCGCGAGTAGTTTTGTAGCTGTTCTTCAGCTGAGGTATCGCACAGACAGTGGCATGGCCCTTACTGGTTTCCACTGGTGGCTGCAGCCTGGCTGCGTGGGTGACCCAAGCAGAGGATACAGTAAGGAATGCTCCGTTCGCACATTCTCCAGCTGCTCAGCTCCCTCCTCTGCACACTGACAAAGTTCTCCTCAGCAATTTGAGGAACTTTGTCTGAGACTGGCACAGGGGATTCAATTGATGCAGAAATGAGAAAAAGGAGATAAGGGAAGAGAGCCTCAGAGAGGGTGGAGACAGAGAAGGGCAGAAAATGCTTTAGAAAGACATTAAAAGCAGTGGAGAAAATGGGGGAAAGGAGGAAAGACTTCGTGGGGAAAGAGAGGCTGAAGAAGACAATAAAACAAAGGAAAGAAACAAAGAGAGTTGCAAGAAGGATTTGTCAGGTTGGTGAACAGCTTGTGCAAATAAACCCCTGGTAGGCAGCCCTGAGGACTCAGGTTTGAACATGGGGCTGTTACTCATGCCTTGAGTCTGTTGCTTGACTAATGCTTTGTTATACGTTAATATGAAGTGAGTCAGCTTGAGTGGCTCAGAATGCTCTTGGTTTATGGAATCCACATTAACTTATTTTCCTTTGCTTATAATGTTAAATAAGGGGTCTGGGGTGGGAAAGAATGAACAGCGGTAGAGAAGAGGAGAATCTGGAAAATGTTGGGTTTGGACGGTTGCACAGAGAGACTGATTTGTATTGTGGTTTATAGCAGGAGGTTCTGTGGTACGTATGTCGCTTCCAGATGTCAAAACCTATGTGTAACTTTTCTAAAACAAGGTGAGAGTCTGTGAAACAGTGACATAGATGTGATCATGACATAAGCAGCAGAGGCTCACTTGCAGTGTGAGTGCTGTTCCCAGTTCAGGATGGTCTGTTCACAGAACTCAACAATCATTTTCTGAAACTGGATTATATTTGCTGGCTGGTTTATACCAACTGTGTTTTCTTACATGCCAACTTTATCCCTGGTTTTGTTGATAAGAAAAACAAAACACCAGGATCTGACTGCCCAAGATCATGTAATAAATCTACAATAAGAGCCTTAGAACAACTGTCTCTGAGTTCACCCTTCACAAACTGNAGAAAAGATAAGAAGTCTTAATTCTGAAGACCCTTTGATGAACAATTTAAAAACCAAAGCAGTACAGTTCTCAGGTTCCTCAAAGAAACAGGAGCTGTGGAAAAGAAAGGGTGCAATTAAACCCATGTAAATTTCACTGCTTTAAAAGTAGGGGCTCAAGGTATTTCTAAAGCCTATCCTATTAGTACAGAAGAAAACAACAGCCACTGCTTTCTCCAGTGTGCATGTCTCCACAGAGGGGACAGAAGCACATTTTGGAATGTGTTGATGTGCAGCTGCCTTTCAAAACTCAGGTCTCAGTGCTCTCTCTCATCACAGATGGAAATATCCAAATTAATGAAAACTGCCATGGCAGCAAAAGGGTTAAAGAAAAGGAGGAGACAGGAGAATAGCAATATTGATAGCTAACAATTTTTAAAGCAAAAGTTGACTACAGCAAATTAAGTCTCTTCAAAGATATTTAAGGCACTAGTTCCTCTTGCTCCCCCAACCACTCTGTAAGCTTGCTTACACAATAATGTTTTAATGAAAACAAACAAACAAACCCCTCCTAGTGACTACTGCTCTACAGGTAGAAGTGAAGAGGAGGAAGTAGTTACATGGCCAAGCACATTGCAGGTGCAGTGTTACCTGAGAAAAGAGAAAGTTAAAAAAAAAAATCCTCCCAGGTGTAGCAATTTTAGGTTTTCAGATCTACTGCAAATACATATTTTTCCACAGCAATATTGTAAATTGGCAGTTTACAATATCCCAATTATCTGCAATCATCTGCAATATGCTGAAATTACTATGGTCATCTAAATAAAGAGAACTTGAGACCGAAAGTCACAATGCTTCACTTCAGTAAGAAGGCAAAAATAAACTTAAAAACTGTCAGTGGGAAATGGATGTATATAATTTTGCAATACAGACTCAGAGCTTGAGCTGGTATATGGATATTATGTGGGTATATTATGTACTTCATATACATTAAGTTTTATGGGTAGAGAATAATCTGGGACCTTGTGCTTAGAAGGAAATGCTTTTTAAAAATAGTGAAACATCAACCTTGAAAATAAAAGATAAAATTGAAGATCTGAAAACAAATTTGTTCCACAGTTTATACGCTGAACACAATATATTTACATTCTCTCTCTTGTTATGACCAAATACAAGAGCCCTCACTAGATGGCACCCTTCTGCCACTTTTCTGATGAAATCCAGGGTTATTAAAAGAGGCTTCAGTGTTTTGCCTCCAATATTTTAGTAATTTTGGGTTAAACACACAGAGTAAAATAACCATAAACTCAGACAGACAACATTTATTCTGACATTTGTTGACAATTTCTTTAAGTGTTACATTTTGATTAGTTTGTTAAAAAGGCAGAATTTGAATAAAACTCAACTATGCAGTAACAATTAAAAAATTATTAGATGCAATTAAACTAAACACAACATGAATGAGCCAGCTGTTAGTTTGATAAAGATTTCCATATTAGGAGTTTCTAAACTTATCTAAGTGCAGTAACTTAGTTTGGTTGTGTGTCCTGGGCTAGAAGGAGCCCACCCCAGGGTCAGCTCCTCCCAGGCAGCAGCAGTGAGATCCACTTAACTCAAGCACAGGAACAAACAGGTCCTTAGTGACTGGGGCTATTGACACAAGAAAGCCCCAGCTGCTCACCAGGCCTTTGTGGCAGGCTGCACACTTAAAAATAAACAATTCAAATGGGTAAACACAGTGTATTGATTCAATGCCAATACCTTCTAAAAACTGCCATTTGATTGCTGTGCTTCCTCTTCTTACCTGTACTAGTATTTTTTTGTCTTCCCTTTAAAAAAAAAGGTATTTAATTTACAATACCATCAGTACCAATCTAACAGTCAAAACCTTCTAGTTATACTTTGTAGTATCCTTTCAAATAATTGAAAAACTACTCAAGCCTTCTAGAATTGTTTGGTCTTCTCTATAATACAGTAAGACCAGTTCTCTAATCTACTACACTTCTTTTCTGGATCTCAGCAGTTGCTTATGATCCTTTTGAGACATTTGGTTTGATGGAGATTCCTAGTTTTGAAGAAACTCGGGAGGCTAAACAAAAATTTGGCATCATGGGTGAATTCTGGACCCAGTGAAGAAGACAATATTCATTAATCTTGGGTGGACTAGACACTCAGATTCCTTTTATTTTTCTTCAGGATTTCTAAACCAATAAAATCCCTCCCTCCCAGAATAATGAATATAATAGGGTTGGTTTTTGGTGGTTAGTTTGTTTTGTGTTGTGTTTGTTTGTTTGTTTGTTTGTTTCCCATTAAAACCATTTTCATTTCCAGGTAAATGCATAAAGAGAACAGGAATAGTATAATATTTTTCACATGTTCAGAAAAAAAAGTATTTTGTATGGAAGAAGCAACAGACAGCATCAAGCTTTTCCACTTAAGTCTTTCCAAAGTAAGAAGTGTCTGAACACTGTTGCTAAACACTAGACTGAAATGAGATGTGTTTCTTCACAGCAAAACTTCTGAATCTAACTTGGTTTATAACCCAGGCATTTCCTACAGAAATGGATATACCCTCGACCTTCAAAAAGAGGGTAAAAATGAAATAAAAGGTCATGTCTGGAATTTGTTTCGCCCTATCCACAAGAAAAAAACAAGACAGCATCTGTTATTGTATATGTTAAAACCATTTTTTATACACACACATACAGAGACACAATTTTCCCCTGGCCCCCCACACTATCTACTGAAGAAGCTAATCCACTGAGAATTTTGAAGGACAGTGAAGCAGTAATTAAAGGTCAACAGACAGCTGGCTGGGGGAGAAAAAAATAAATAATTTTAAAAAATGCAATGGACTGAAGGCAATATTTGAGAGGAACCAGTAATAAACNCAGTTAACTGCAAATAAGGGTTGACACAGAAGAGTGAAGAATAATTTAAAAACACTTCATTGGAACCCTAATAACCTGATCTCTCTAGCATGCCAAGCAACTGCACATGAACAACATGCTGGCAGGGTACACAATCTAAATGGCTTTTTGGTTGGTTGGATTTTAATTTTGGTTTGGTTTTAATGTTACAAGGTTTTCAATGAGCCCTGTAGCACGACACAAATTAGTTTACATTTACTGAGTCACAACAGCAGAAAAAGGACAGCAGGCACTACTGCACTAACTGAGGAAACTGTTTCCACTCATATTTGATTTGATAACCTCTATTGACAAAATAAGGTTGAAAACATGTAAATGTTCTTACGCTACGTATTCCTGTTCATCTTCTGCTTGGAAGTGGTATGTTCTGTTATCTGAAATAAAGAAATACAGCTTTTTATTTGGCATGTAAGTTGACTCATCAACTTAAAAGTGTTTTTAAAATCNTGCAATGGACTGAAGGCAATATTTGAGAGGAACCAGTAATAAACCTGTAACAGAATGTATGCTCCAGGGATTTGTATATTATATTATATTATCTGCTTTTTAAAATTATTATTATTAAAATTGTTTATGAGGTTATCTATGAAAGCAGTTTAAAATGATCACTAGGAAAAGGTCAGTTAAACCAGAGTGTAAAGAAATGCATCTTGCTTTTTTCTCTATTTAGCTGCTGTGTCTGGAAGGAAAGTGATTTGAAAATTTATTTATGCATTTATGCATTTGACTAGGAGATCCTGCTCTGGGAGGGGGGTTGGACTAGATGATTTTTTGAGGTGCCTTCCAGCTCCTGACATTCTATGATTTTTTTCATTGCTGCACAAAGAATAAAAGACAGACCAGAAGCAGCAGAAAAGAATAGAAACTGGGTGGACAAACCAAAAGAAGGAGAAGAAAGGGCCAAGACAGAGGTGCTACACAAGTCAAGAGGACACTGGAATATGAGGGTGCTGACTCTAACCAAGGGGCTATCATCACACAGCTCCAGCAGAACACTGTTAAATCAATCAGGCTGTAAGTCTAAAGGTGCTGTTCATATGACACCTTAGATAATAAAGCTATGTAGGACCTCATCAGTAGCTGCACAGGGAAAACAGAACATTTGGTTATATTGTAGTTTTTTTATCAACACATTACAGTGATGAAATGGTTTATCAGCTTCAACTAAATAATGATTTTGCAGAAAATTTCCTAAAGAAAAAAGAAGATAAGCTGCTGTGTGCATCTCAAAGTGCATACCACTACCTGGGTCACTTAGTTTAGTGTTCTGAAAGATAACACTTTTCTGAGTATATTTACAGTATGTTTTTGTTGGTGGATTGCAGTGCCAATAGTGCAAAATACCATTAGCATCTATTAGTTTGTCTGCATGGATCCAACACTGGGACACAACTAACTTCTCTTTAGCCACATGGAACTTTTTAAACTTTCAGCAACATAAAAATATTCCAGCACAAGTAATTTTCTCAGCCACTGGACTTCAAAGAGATAAATTAGACTTCAGTGGTAAACAAACAGGAACTGTACTTTTAATGAGAAACAAAATCAGCCTGAATTCCACAACAGTCCAACAGGCAGTCAGCTAAATTAAATTGATTGATCTGCCATTCAGAATAATTAACTTACTAATCTATCCTTTCCTTACCTTGCTTATGAGTTAAGACAAAAAAACAACAACAAAAACCCTTCACATTTTTAAACCAACAAATAGTAAAAAGCTAATTTATGGCAGAGATACAAAAACTTCTGACTTACCAAGTGCATTACTGATCAGAAACAGCAGTTATTTTCTTCTTGACTATGAAACTTACTGGAATAATTAAGTTCCAGAATGAATGCAGGAAGCATGACTAGTAAGTCACCACTCTAAAAGCCAACATAAAGCTGGGGAAGACTCTGGAAGGAAACAGCTTCGTAACAAATAACTCTTCAGGCTTCTTATTTCTTTTGTGCCTTCCAACATTGAGTTGTCAATGTCATTGCCTCCCAACACCACTGAACAACTGAAATACCCTACAAATGTTCCCTGTACCTTTACAATACCCATGGAGCATTGGATGGTTCTGCACAAGAGACATTCAGTGCCACTGGGAGCAGTACCCAGGAGGAAAAAAAGCAGTACATTGTTCTCAGGACAAATAGTGGTTGTGATGTAGCAGAAAGAAAGGTGGTTTTAAAGGAAACAGTCTGTTTGGAAACATGCATTAATGAAGCAAAATATTGGGTTCTGGAGTATCCAAATTTAGAGAGATCTGCTCTGCTGTTCAGGACAACAGCAGAAAATATGCTCTGCCTCTAAATATCTTCTGTATGTTACATGGAGATCTTTCATCTGTTTATTATTTTTAAGGGAAAGGTAGGATCAGGAAGAAAAGCAGTTAACTGCAAATAAGGGTTGACACAGAAGAGTGAAGAATAATTTAAAAACACTTCATTGGAACCCTAATAACCTGATCTCTCTAGCATGCCAAGCAACTGCACATGAACAACATGCTGGCAGGGTACACAATCTAAATGGCTTTTTGGTTGGTTGGATTTTAATTTTGGTTTGGNATTGACAAAATAAGGTTGAAAACATGTAAATGTTCTTA
Source organism: Ceyx cyanopectus (assembly GCA_013401355.1). Taxonomy (NCBI): domain Eukaryota; kingdom Metazoa; phylum Chordata; class Aves; order Coraciiformes; family Alcedinidae; genus Ceyx; species Ceyx cyanopectus. Next base: position 22,479 of record VYZU01044399.1, read on the forward strand.
CGCTACGTATTCCTGTTCATCTTCTGCTTGGAAGTGGTATGTTCTGTTATCTGAAATAAAGAAATACAGCTTTTTATTTGGCATGTAAGTTGACTCATCAACTTAAAAGTGTTTTTAAAATCCGACTGGACAGATACCTGCTATACAATAACAAAATGAGAAGGGAAATCACATGAGCAGTAAAGCTGAGAATTGCTGACTTCAGACAAACAGAAGCATGTTTTAAAAGGTGAAGAGAACAAGAGAAACTGAGTTCTCCTTGACTTCCTCAACCCTCAAATATCACTCAAAAACAGATTAGACAATGAAGGAAAAATGAGGCCAAAGGTCTTTCCTATTTCCTGGTGGGTATAACTTTACACATGTTCCACCAAGCTATTAAACGTGTCTCTGAACTGAGATCAGAGCATAGGCTGCATCGCATGGCTCGTCACAAATGACCAGTATTTATGTCACATATACACACAGAAGAGGTTCTTCATTCAGTTGTCCACCCAACCCATCTTCACAACCAGAGAGATCTGAACATTCAATGTGGCACTGGGAAGGGTTTCAAAAGACTTTAATTTTGAACTGTAGCCTTATATTTACTCAAAGTATCTTGTAATAATAGTTTTAGAAATCCCACAGAACCCAAGATGACACTAAAGTTGCTACATACGTGATATTAGATCAAAAGACTTCTTATCTTCAGCATTTGGCTTCACTTGGCAGGTCAATAAATTCAGTTTAGCTGGTTGCCTGTTGGACTAAAAAGAAAACTTGTTTTACTTTAAAAATGTCTTGATTTAGGATTATTTCTCCTTTCTGGGATAAGAGCAGGTATGAGATCAATTTAAAGCACAGGCATGCATACTGCACACCCACTAAACCTTTGAGATGAGTAGGACTGTCTCACTTGGTCTGTCAGAAGCAAGAGATTGATAAATCTAAACAAAATTTAAATCCTCATGACAACCCCTCCTGCTTATTTGAAAGGGATTAAAGGAATAGACATTAATTTAGAATACACCATGACAATTCTTATGAGTAAAAGCAGTTGAATTGTTGTTTGCAAACTCTGTTCAATACGTTTGCTATTTTCTTACCAAACTATTGATAAATACATTTCACTATTAAATCAACTGTCCTAAGGTGCAGCAGTAGGGGGAAAAAAA
>VYZU01044400.1:0-20978 GCA_013401355.1 Ceyx cyanopectus
CTGACACTGCAGGGGACGTGAGGAGCCTCTTGTAGTATGTGTTTTTTGAACAAAAACACGAGGTTTACACACTAACTCAGAGGTGGCAGAGGCAGTTTCGATGACAACAAGCAAACCTGCAGGAAAAGGGTTTATTCCCTAGTGGAACAACACATATTTACATTGCATCATTAAGCACACAGGTACAATAGGGAGGCTTTGTCCTCCCTTTTTCCCTGCAGAGCAGTGCATGGTGTCAGTGATAGGCTCCAGTAAATCATTCCTCCTCCACCCACCACCCCCAGCCCCTCCGGCCAACAAGGAGATTGATTTTGCCACCAAAATGCGTAATATTTTCCTCCTAAGGGATGTCAAATCATCACTGGAATCCTCAGGATTTCAGATGTTTACCCTGCTCACCAAAGCAAGGTGCTGCCAGCAGCTGGGCTCAAATTCTGTTGCTATTTCTGATCTTTTTAACTATATATTTTTTATTATTATTATTTTTTAATCTCTCAATAGGACTTCTCCTTAACATAAAATCAAGCTTTGTATTATTCCAGCGTGATCCATCACATATCCCCTTCCATCCAAAGCAGCAAGCAACGAGAGCAGATATTTTGAAGGTCCCAGGAGCAAAATTCCCCATTCAAATTCCAAGTGCTGAGAATGCTGAGTCAGCAGAGATGGTTTTGATCTCATAGTGACATCTGATCCGTTTTCCAGCGTGCACAAATATTCAATGCCTTTGTCAAGTGGAGTTTAATGAACACAGCAGTGCTTTGCTTGCTATAAAAATAACTGGGAGCTGCTAAGTCTCTTACCAGACCCAATACTGATTTGTTTTGTTTTATTTGTGATAATGACAACATCAGATTTGCTTGCTTTCTTTTTTTTTTTCCTTGCTAAACATCTATTGTTTTCTGTGAAGGAAGGAACAAGTACATTCTTCACTTATGATCTTATTCCCCTGCAATGCTGTTTATATTTCACAGCAAACATTTCTCTGTCCTGGGGGATCACTGGTTTTTACACTGTTAAACAGCTTCCTCTGTGAGGTTAAACCTTTGAGTAGCTCAGTCATAGACACTGCACCCTCCCTACTACCACTAGTAAAGGCCCTGAGCTGTTCTGCCCACAGAAAACAGGTTCCGCTGTGAGGTTAAACCTTTGAGTAACTCAGTCATAGATGCTGCAGCCTCCCTACTACCACTAGTAAAGCCCCAGAGCTGTTCTGCCCACAGAAAACAGGTTCCTCTGTGAAGTTAAACCTTCGAGTAGCTCAGTCACAGGCCCTGTATAGATGCTGCAGCCTCCCTACTACTATTAATAAAGTCCCTTGAGCTGTTCTACCCTTGCACAGCTACACGGAGCCACCAAATGGGACAAAAGTGGGGTGTTTTTGGCCACTGCAGCTGCAAATCCTACGTGAAAAAAAAATAGCCTGAAAATCAAAACAAAGCCTGAGGCCTAACAAAGGCCGCTCTCCACTAACCCACCACGGACCCAGATCTCTATTTACCAGGCACTCCATAAACAAAACAACCGAGGCAAAGCTCTTTTTGTCTAAAGAAATGACCAGAGACAGCAGATGGGAGAGCCCTGGTAAACAAAGAGGCAATGAGGGGGGAGAAGGGCCCCGGCGCCCGGCAGCTGATGCTGCCAAGGCCGTGGGGGCAAAGGGCCCTTGGGTGAGTGAATGGCAAGAGCTGCTACAGCTGAGCCAGCATTCCACGAGACAATGGTATTCAACTCAAGATGTTTTCAAGCTTTTTCAAGGTTTTTTTTTGACTGAAAAACGAGCAGTAGAAAGCGATTTGCTTGCCAGGCAGCAAGACCTGAGTGCCAGCTGGAGGTGATGCCAACTGTCCTGGTGTCAAACTTAACTCAGAAAGGGGCATGGAGATGCTCAGGGGGCTGGCACACCTAAGAGGACAGGCTAAGGGAGCTGGGATTGTTCAGCCTGGAGAAGAGGAGGTTCCAGGGAGACCTTAGAGCACCTGCCAGTACCTGAAATTAACTGATTCAAAGCCTGGAGAGGGGCTGTTTGCAAAGGCCTGGAGTGAAAGGCCAAGGGGCAATGGTTTGGAATGAGAAAGGAATGGATGGCGATGAGAACTAAGGCAGAAGTTCTTTCCCACCAGAGTGCTGGACACTGGAACAGGGTGCCCAGGGAGGTGGTTGAGGCACCAACCCTGGAGACCTTCCAGGTGGGGCTGGAGGAGGCTCTGAGCACCCTGCTCTAGGTGCAGATGTCCCTGCTCTGGTTGGACTTGGATGAGCTCTGGAGCTCCCTTCAACCCAGACATGTCTAGGATTCTATGATTCAAAAAGTCACACTCAACCAGTAATAACCAGTCAGGATTTGGACAAACACCAGTGAAACTGGTTTACTAGTTCAGCCCTAAACATTTATTGAAGTGAAAAGGAAAAGTACTAATTATAGAATTGCAGAGTAGTTTGGGTTGGAAGGGACCTTAAACATCATCTCATTCCAACCTCCCTGCCATGGGCTAGGACACCTCCTGCTAGATCCAGGTTGCTCTGAACTCCTTCCAACTTGAACACATTCAGGGATGGAGCATCCACAGCTTCTCTGGGCAACCTGTTCCAGTGTCTCACCACCCTCAGAGTGAAGAACTTCCTAATTTCTAATCTCCCCTCTTTCAGTTTGAAGCCATCACCCCTCATCCTGTCAATATAAGTCCTGTAAAAAGTCTCTCCCCAGCTTTCTGTAGCCCCCTTCAGACACTGGAAGGTCACCAGAAGGTGTCCCAGACCCTTCTCCTCTCCAGGCTGAACTCTCTCAGCCTGGCCTCCCAGCAAAGGGGTTCCAGTCTTCAGATCATCCTTGTGGCCTCCTCTGGACCTGCTCCATGTCCTTCTTGTGATGGGGGGCTCCAGAGTTGCTGTGAATCAGAAAATAAATGAGTCTCTTCAGAAAAAAAAAGAAGGGAAGACCAACCCAGACATTAAAAAAAAAGCACTAATTTAATTAAAGGATTATCCTTTGTAATGGATTTTCTCTTTTACAAGGTTGAAACACTTCCTGTCTTTGCTTAAGCACTACAGGGAGCACCCAAAACAGCCCCAGAGATCTGCCTGTGCTCTGCAGGGATCAGATGAGGGGCCCAGCACCCATCTCCAGCCCCCTCTCTGACCCCCTGGTGAACCTACTGGTTACAGGGGAACTTGGAAGGGATTAAACCTTTAAATACTACTCCCCCCTGCTTCCAATTCCACAAAGTACTTAAGCTCATCATCTTCCCACTTCGATGGGAATTTTAACACACAGCAGCAGCACTGGTTGAACAACTTTATCTTCCAGTGGTATAATTGCAACAGATAATCAGCCATGACAAGAAAATGCCTGAGCATCTCTTAGACTTCCAACCCAAAATCTGGGGGTTGGTTAAAAGAACACAGACACCACATTTTGTGTATCTAATTTCTTTAATAAAACTTGTCCTTCATACTAGAGAAAAATGCCTGTGCTCTGTATGCTTTGACAAAGTATTTTGATAGCACAATATCAAAGTTAGTTTCTAAAAAGCCTAAATACCCCAAGATTTTCACAACAAAACCTTGGATGTACTTTCATGTCTAACAGGCTGTCAAGGGATGCTGCAGATGCTGTTACAGCTGGAAAAAAAAAGCCATGTTATTGCTCCCATGAAAACAAACTTGCTTCTTGTCTACTGTCAAGAAGTTCCAATGCCATCTTCTAAGGCTTCTCAGGACATGACAAGCTGTGAATTTAACAAGCATCCAGTTCCCTCAGCTGTCAAAGCTCTGCCTGCTTTGTGCATCTCAACAATGAGAACTTCCTTCTGCAGTTAAAGGTGACAGAAAAAAGCCACCATTCCTGTTTTCAGTGGTCATCTCCTCACACCAAGGCACATAATTTCAAAGCTTTGTCAGTCTGACTCCTTATGCTAATGAGAAATCTTTAAAACAATCCCCTTCTCTCACCACATGCTCCCTGACAGCAAGAGAGAAGCAATCATAGGATCACAGAATGGTTTGGGTTGGAAGGGACCTTATGGATCTAGTTTCAACACCACCATCTAATCCCTTCCCAAACCATTCTGTGATTCTCATTTCTTTGGACCCTAAGTTGACAAGAGAATTTGTTTCCTGTTATCAACTACATTTGGTGTTTGGGGCAGAAGGGGCTCATGCAGACTCCTCAGCCTGCAAGTGGGAGAAACATGACAGAGCTGCAGAGACAGGGGAGGTGAAGGTTGTACCACTATAGCTGGTGTGTAAAGAGCATGCACACAAGCTCCCTACCCAGTCTGAATCTTGTTCTTCACTGCCTTTGTGAACTGAAAAACCTCAGAAGAATTTCCTATAACATCAATGTGAGTATCATAGGGAATGGTCAGGAGAGAAGGGTATTGGGATTTCAGATGTTCACACACCCAGGTGTATCTCTTCTTTTCATCCCTTCTTCGTCCCTCAAAGTAGATCCTTTCTTTACGTAAAGTGTTATGGAGTTTTACAGACTGGCTTTCAATTTTCTCTTTGACTCTCAAGACCTGGTCAGCAGCAGGCCCCCTCCCAGCCTTCTGAATATATAAAGTAGTGGTATCCTTGTCAACAACATCAGAAATGGCAACATCATTTTTCATTAGCAATGTCCTGGGGAAAAAGTGCTTCATGTAGTGATACACATCTGTGTCCAGAACCACCACTTGTTTTCCCCCATCTGCATCACGAGTGGAATTGCTCATCTCCGTGGCAAGTCTGTGTTGCTGGAGCTTCCTCCTTGGTCTCTGATGGGTTTTACTCTCTTCTCTTTTGTCCTCCTCTGAGAGGGATTTTGCTTTGGCTAAGAGAAACTCCCTCAGCAATTTGATGGCTGGAAACGACCCTTGAACAGAAACGTGCCCATTGGATTGCAGAGGCCCAAAGCTCAAAGCTGTGCTCTTCTTTTCAATTTCTTGTATCAGCTCTTCCAAAACAAACTGGTCTTTGAAAATGGACATGTTGATGACAGATGTGACAGAGCTGAAGACCTAGAAGTTTGGATGAGAGAAGTTAAATAAGGGATGGGATAGCAGTGGAGGTGCAAGTAGATGAGTTATGAGCGTGCTTACGTTCTCAGAGTAACGGGTCACTTTCAGTGGGTAGTATTTGGACAGCCTCTTGTCTTGGAGGTGATGTTCCTTCTTCTTTAGAACACTCTCTACAACTAAAGAGAAAGCCAGAGTCACTTGTGAAGTAAGATTTGCAGTAAGAGAATGGGTCTTTTCCTCTTGATGCTTTCCCTATCTCAGACACACACACACACGCAGGAGATTCAAGACTCCTGGGAAATATTTTATGTATTCAAACTGCTCAGAGACAAAATCCTGTCTTCTTAGAACATTTATGCAGAGATTTATTCCCAAATAAAAGCCTGACTACATAAACTGTATCTATTATGCAGGGTAGAAACTGATTCTGCAAAAGACACCCTGCACCAAGCCTGTTCAGAGTCGTGAGCTGAAATTAAATCACAGGATAATTATAATTAGAAAGGACCTCCTAGATCACTGAGTCCAACCATAAATCCTAAACCTCTGGCTAAAAGAGGCACCAGTCTCCCCAGTTCTATCCATTTCTAAATAGTTGGGAAGAATTTGGCTTAGGGTTAACATTCTGGAAGCTGAGGCATAGGAATTTTCATAGAAACATGAGGAGGGATTTTTTCACTGTGAGGGTGACACTGGAAGGGGCTGCCCAGGGGGGTTGTGGAGTCTCCCTCTCTGGAGACATTCCAAACCCACCTGGATCTGTTCCTGTGTGATCTGGTCTAGGTGACCCTGCTCTGGCAGGGGGGTTGGACTTGATGATCTTTCAGGTCCCTTCCAGCCCCTGACATTGTGATTCTAGGGCTAATTCTTCAGGGGATGGCTGCATTAACTGCAGCAGATGGATCTAAATACCTTCCTGATCTTCAAAGGTGACGTATGCCACTCCTTTCCTCCTGGTCGGGTAGGTTATTTCCTCCACATCCCCACCGTTATTCCTCGACATTTGGAAGTGGATCACCAGGATATCAGCCATGACATCATCGTGCAGAAGACCATCTGGAACACCAGCGATGACCACGGTCCTCATGGATCTGCCAGCTCGTCCCGTCGCCTGGGAAGAGAAAACAGGACCCATGAGGAGCAGCAGTGACCTCTAGAGGAGCTTATCCACCCCGAAGGGCCCCCTCCTCCCCTTCTGCACAGATAATTAGCGTTTAGGAGCTCATTAAGAAGGCTGCTGAATCAGATTTTAGGGAATGCTGGGCTCCCTCAGGCAAAAAAAACCCGACTCAAATATCATTTACACCCTCTTGGCATCTTTTCTTGGAGCAGTAAAACGAAATTTAACAGATTCTCAAACAAAAACTGCAATGTCACACTGATAAAGTTGCTTCCTATTATTCAAAATTTGAAGAGAAGGAGGAATTTTCCTTGCAGACCCTGCTCAGTAAGGATTTTCTTTCCCAAGCAGAAGGGGCAGACTCAGACCTTCCTTACTGGATCTGTGCTCTGACTCCTCTCTCTCCACTGAGTAAATGAATAACCTGGTTAAACTGGAGGAAGATAATCACAGTCTGAGCAAAAAAATAACCACACACGATTTTCATCAGAGCCAAACCTCCCAAAGCTGCAACCACGAGCCCCATCCCAAATAGGATTTGCAGCCATGCTTTGTTAAGAAAAGCATCTTTTCTTTCCCTTCTTATTCCACAGACATAAACAGCAATATTTCCCTGGGAATATCACGGCATAATTGCAGTGGAATGGTGGAACACTGAGTAAATTTTGTTAACAGTTCACTGACTTTTTGGATGAAAGAAAATAACTTAGTATGTCTGTTCAGGGGAACGAGCTGTCGATAACTTCAGAGCAACTCAAGGTCAGTCTCTTCATCTAAATTCTTCAGATTTCTCTTCCAAAACTTCTTCTGGACACAGGCTGCATAAACCAGCAGTTAAAATCCTGCAGAACATGTTCTGGGAAGCAAAGGCTTGGCTGACACGAGTCAGAAGCCTTGCACCACCACCCCTGAGGAGACAGATGCAACGAGACCCTGCAACCACACAGGTTTTCAATCCATAAAAACACCAGGCTTTTTTTTTTTCTCTTTATCAGCTGCAAATTTAACGATATTAGGCAATTATTTTGGTGGTAACGTTGGTGTGAAAGCAAGTTTCTGCACTAATGAGACAACACCAGGAGAATATAAACAGGGTGCTCCTCAGATTGATAAATTGTGTGCAGGATTTTCTCACTCTTCGTGAAGGAGCAGGAGCACTCAGCTGCCAGACAGCATCTCACACCTTGCCAGCTGGTATTTTGGAACAAGGTTTGGGATGACTAATGGGGTTAGGGGAAAAAAAACCAACCCAACATGAACACACAGTTCGTGCTGAATGACTTCGATGAAATGTTTTGTGTTTGGTGGCTGTTGCTAGACAGAAGTGATGGAATTGGTTTGGTTGGGTGACTTTAAGGGTATTGAGTTCAACCCTTAACCCAGCAGTGCCAGGGCACCACTGACCATGTCCTTCAGCACCAAAGCTCCATGGAGGGCTTGGAAACCCCTCCAGGGATCACAGGGACGCCACCCTGCCCTGGGCAGCCTGGGACAGCCCTGGAGGGGAAGAAATTGTTCCTCAATTTAAACTTCTCTTGTACAACTTGAGGCTGGTTCCTCTTGTCCTGGTTCCTTGGGAGCAGAGCCCGACCCTCCCTGGCTCCAGCCTCCTGCCAGGAGCTGCCAGAGCCAGAAGGTCTCCCCTGAGCCTCCTTCTCTCCAGGCTCAACCAGCCCAGGTCCCTCAGCTGCTCCTCCCCACACTCCTGCTCCAGACCCTTCCCCAGCAACATTGCCCTTCCCTGGCCACACTCCAGCCCCTCAGTGTCCTGCTGGGAGTGAGGGGCAGAAGGTGCTGCTGTGACAATCTCAGGCCACACTGAAAGGTCTCTCTGGAGCTTCTCCTCTGCAGGCTGAACCCCCCCAGCTCTCCCAGTCTCTCCCAGCAGAGGGTTCCAGCCCTCCCAGCATTGCTGGGGCTCCCCTGGCCCTGCTCCAGCAGCTCTGCTGTGCTGAGGATCCAGAGCTGGCCCAGCCTTGCAGGGGGGTCTCCCCAGAGCAGAGCGGCCGGGCCGGGTTTCCCCGTTATTATCCCACCGACCCCTCCGCGGCTCTGGAGCAGAAGCCGCTTTTCCCTCCCCGCCGGCGGCAGCGGGCACTAGGGCAGCCCCGGGCTGTCCCACGGCCTCCCCCGGAGCCTTCGGGCCGCTGCCTCCCGCTCCACAGCCCAAAGGCCGGCGACACTGCCCTGCTCCCCGCATCACTCCCGTGCTCCCCGCATCACCCCCCTGGTCCCCGCATCCCCTCCCTGCTCCCCGCATCCCCCCCTCCGGTACTTGCCATGGCCGTGGTTCCACCGAGGTGGGGCTCGGTCCGAGGCCGGGCCAGCGGGTGTGGAAGGCGGTTGCCTTTCGAGCACAACCCGCTGAGGAGCCGGAGGGCTCCGGCCTGGCCGAGAAAACGAAAGGGAAACGGCGGAGCCCCGACGAGGGGGGTGCGGGGGAGCGGGGTGGGAAGGGACCGGTCTCGGCACCGCCTCCCGCTGGCACGGGGGGGGAAGAGATGCCCTGATTTTCACAGTGGTAGGAACCCCCCAGGATCCAGCGAACACCCTGGGATCCAGTAAACCCCCCAGGATCCAGCAAACCCCCCAGGATCCACTAAACCCCCCAGGATCCAGCAAACCCCCCAGCATCCAGCACACCGTAGCCCTGTCTCATCATCCAACTTCCATCTTCTCTGTTCCAGTAGGTAAGAAAAAAGATATTTACCATAAAAAACATCACCTACATTCGTGGTTTTTTCATTGTTAAAACCATTTTCCAGCCTCCGTGGCACCACTTTTGCTTTAAAATGGGAACAGTGGCATCAGTTCATCAACATTTACCAACAATTGTCTTAAAATGTGACTGAAAATTTAGGTACCTGAAACCCAGAGCTTCTGGCTGCTCCCACAAGCTGTGATGCTGTGTGAGAATTTAACCATTTTTGCCTTTTTTATGTTAAGGATTTGCTAATATTTATCTGTGAGGTTTGGTTACAATTAATGACAATTTGACCTTCATCAGGTTTCCCCTCTGGCTCTTTCTACTTCAGGCAACTGGTCTCATCAAAATGCAAAAAATATATAATTTCCATAAATCCCCCAGGACTAATTATTTGGGTTTTATTATTATTATTATTTCCTAATTGCTAGGAAATCAATCCATGCGTTTGCATGCTCTGAACAGTAAGAGGTGCTGCAGTCACACATATCTCATCCAGCAGTAAATTCAGACTCTAGTGAGATGCTATCAGCTTTTTCCTGTCCCATACTCACAGTGCTTTGGTGCACTGTCCTTTTTCTACATACCCAGACATCAAATAATATGAAAATAAATTGTTTACCACGTTAGACCCACGCTCCTTTGAAGATTATTGTTGCCAAACTACCCCCAAGGTAGGTAAATAATGACAGCAGAAAAGGAAAAACATTCCTGACGTGGCATTTCCATTTTATTTCCAAAATCTTTTAGAAGGATGAACTGGAAACAAAAAAAAAATATGGGGCTTTACATGCTGAAAAACTAATTTGTTCTAAATTTGACAGGCTTTTTTCCAGTTGATCCCTCTCTGCAGATCCTCCCAGAGCCTGCAGCCCAGATGCAATCAGGCAGAGTGTTCAACCTCAGCACTGGGACAAAGCACTCTGGTTTAAATGAAAAGATCTTCTCCATTTAGATTAAAAATACATCATAATTTGGATAACAAATCATCTCACTTCTTAGGTGTAATATTCTTCAAGTAAGCACAATCATGACTCACAAGGAAAAATGTAACTGGAGAAATAAATCTTAAAACCAAATAATAAACCAGGCTATGAATTTATCACAAGCTCAGCAGATTTTGCATCTCATCCTGAAGTAACAATGTTTTCACAGCTAAAAGCAGCATTTCTGTTACAACACTTCTTATAAGGCCCAGTTTCTTGAGTAAATCTGGGGTGGTTTTGCACTCACCTTTCCCTTATTCTCTTTTATCAGTAATTTTATTCAGAATTTATGAATCATAGAATGTTTAGGAAGGGAGCTCTGGGGATCAGAGCCCAACCATCAGCACCCAGGGCAGCCCACCCAGGGACAGATCCAGATGGGGCTGGAAAAGGCTCCAGAGGAGACTCCACAGCCTCTCTGGGCACCCTCACAGGCTCTGTCATCCTCCCAGGGAACTTCTCTCATGCTGAGGTGGAAGTCTGTGCTCTTATATCAGAAAGACAGGTAGTTCTTCTTTTGCAGGCATCAAATTCAGAACTTGGAAGCCCAGTGTCTCCAGAACTCCTCTGCTGAAGCAAAAACTCAGAACTTCATGAGTCCAACCAACAGTTTCCTGCATGGGATTCTAATTGTCCTCCTCAAAACAAACCCATGTCACTCCTTCTGATACGTATTTGATGTGCTCTATTTCCCCCCCATTGTGACTAGGCTTTTGAAAATGAATTTCAATCATGTCCTGGACACTTTCCTCATCATCATCATCCATCTTCTGAATTCCTTTCAGCAGAATGGTCTTCTTGGAAATCCCAGAGTACAACTGTTAAGGCAAGAGAAACAAACTTCTATTATGACAGATATTTTGCAGGTATATTTAAAGGAAAACTGGCCCCTCACTAGGGATGAACACAGTGTTGTGTGGCTGAAAAGGTTGTGTGTCTGCTCCTGACAACTCCACAAACAATTCAGGATCTGCCTCCTGCCTGGCACAGACATAAATGGTCAGTAATGATACCATTAGATCAAAGAAAGGCTTAAATCAATTACAGAAAGGCTTAAATCAATTACAGCTCTCACATTGCCAAACATAAGATGAGCAGCAGAGCAGCAGATTTTAGACTCACACTTGCTAGAGCTTCCTAAAGTGCATGAGGCAAAAGCTCCTGCAGTCCTCAGAATGGCCAGTTCTGCCAATTATCTCCTATTTCCCTCATTATCTGTTTTAATTAGGGGTTAGCCAAAGGATTAGATTCTCTTACCTGAAGCTTTTCCAGGTGTACCTTGATGTGTGGGGACACAGAAAGCCTGTAGCACTTTCCACTTACAAAGAATGGATGTTTCCCACATCTCACAAAGCCCTGAGTTGCTGGAATGGAGAATGAGAAAAAAAAAAAAAAAAAGTAAAATAATCTAATCTGCCTTTTGTAAGCATTTCAACAGGCTTATTCTTTTTCATATTGACTTAGAAATTAATATAATAAATATAATATAATGTATATACTAATGCACTTGTATATTCTTCATAGGTGTTTTGCAAAAGGCATTTCCAAAGAAATAAAGGCAAATAGTTCAACAGCAGCAAAAGCTGCTGCAATAAATCTAAAGCAGCTGCTCTAAATGGATGTGGCTCCACTGATCTTCCCAGAATTTCCTACCAGTTGGGCAATTTGAGTGCCTGTCCAACTTCATTGTCATGAAAAAAGAGCTAAAATCGACCACATTTCCCTCCTTTTCTTTTTCACAACACAAGCATCCAGCAATGAACTGAAAAGAGAAGGTTTTTGGCAAAGTGAAGCAAGCAACAAAAGCTCCCAAAGTGTGGATCAGGCCACGTTTGATCAGCTGAAATGGTGAGAGGTGAGGAAATGCAGCTTTGTTTCCAGATGGCTGGGGGAACCCACATCTTTCCCTCATCTCCTGACCTTTCTGTGGGAAGAATTTGCTGCAGAATTTGGTGGTTAAGTCAGGATGAAATATGGATCAGCTCACATGGCCTGGACATGGAGCTGAGGAAGCATCACACCCTGTACCTCCAGGTTTGTGGTATGTAATTACAGCTGTCCTTGATTGCTTGTCATAGGTCACATTTTCTATTTCTCCCCCTCCTCCCTGTTCAGATTTGTAGAAATTCAGCTCTAATTTGTCTCTCATCCATTCATCAGGAATGGAGAGTTCAGGGACTTCTGAAACATTGATCTTCTTTCCAGAAATAGTCACGTGGAGCTGAAAAAAAAAGATAAATAAATCATTTTTTGGTGCAGTCAGTGACTGAAAACACCCCAAAAGCTGGACCTAAAGAATCTAAAAGTACTATTTTTATAATTTCATATTTCAGTTGATTACCTCAAATTTGAATCCCATTTCAAGTGTAAAAGGCTTCACTCTCACATCTGCTATTTTGTTATCCAGGTTCACAGCATGCTTACCCATTATTGTCAGTCTCTGGGCAACTAAGGGAAATAAGTTTTCAGGTGTAAAAAGCCTTGTTTGATCATTACAAACCCCAAATGATTCCCCCACCTCTTAAACAAAATCCCCTATGCATCAATAAAGGAGAAATAACAGCCAGGATAAGCTCCAAAAAACATTTGGAGTCACTCCTGACCATCCTCAAGTGAGGCAGGAGCATATTCCCAAATTTCAACCAGAGTATTTTGTGTTTAGCTTAGAGCAGAAATCTGGGAATCCAACAAAAACACAGAGTGCTGGCAAGAATTTTCTTCTACTGATGGGTATCATAGCAGTGAAAGGTTCTCTGTGTTTAGGTAAATTCCCCTTTGGCAATGAAATCCACCAGAGATGTTGATTTTACACTTGAAATGTGCATCATACCTTCTTCCTCTTCAAAAGTCAGGAGTGCATGGTTTTGATTCAGCCTGAATGGGATGCTGGAAGCCACACCAAAAACACAGTGAGTGTTCATATCTGGGCACATGTCCTTCATGCTTTCCATGTGAGTGAATTTCAGCTTCATTTCTGCTACCTTTCTTCTAAACTGATGTTTGAGAATGAAGACAGAAAAGAAATTAATCTGTGATTGATCACAGAACAGGGAAAATGAGTAGTTTGCTGTGTTTGAATATATATAAAATAAATATATAATATATATATAAATATAAAATATATATATATGAGTATAACAAAGAAACCTTTTCTTTCAAAAAAGGGAAAACCAAGAATTTTCTGAAGTGACTCTACAAGAAAGAGAATGAAGGAGTTCCTTCCTGAGCAGGCCTAGCTCAGTTGAAAATATGCTGGCAGCTGTATGGATTCCCAGAAGCACCAATTCTCTCTTTTTGAGTCATGCTGGAAAAATACAAATAATGGGGAATTAATCATTTTGGCCAGCAATGACCTAAGGGAACTAAAAGCTTGCTGAAAAACATTGCAAAGGAACAATTATAATGAAGTAAGTGATCAAAATGTCGGTGAAAGGACTCTTAAGATAAATCAAAATTTCCCTAAAACTACTGGTACCAAACAGTTTATCTCATTTCCTGTGATGCACTCAGCTAAAAGTGAGGAATTAAAAGCCCAGACACGAAACTCTGTATTAGACTAACTGCAAGTCCAGAACATTGACTAAAAANAAACACCTCAGAATTTGCAGCACTGTCATCAAAATACACTTTGGATCCTGAGTTTAAATCTAATTAGTATCACTAATATTTATCTGGCTGCAAATGGAGTTATTTCTGACTTGGAGTAACATGAGAGAGTATAATCAAGCCAAAATAAACTAAAATAAATGCTGCATTTGCCATATAATTGACTTACTCTCTTGCCCAAGAAACATATAACTTGAAAAGTATTCATATGTGTATTTTTTAATTGAATTATGTGAATCATTTTCTCCTTGTCTTCATCCCTCTCATGTTTTCAGCAGCTCACTTGCATTTGTTTCCCTGTCTTTACCCTGCTTCCCATTGCCAGGTAAAACAAGAACCTCAAACTTCAAGCTGTAATTGATATTGAAATGGGGGAAGCTTCAAATGCTGAATGGCATAGAAATGGCAAAATAAAACCATGCCCCTGGGGAAGGAAAACACCAGAACATCTGAAATAAGCATCAAACATCTCACCTGACCATCCCTTGACAGCACCGAGTTACACTCTGCAAACTCTTCTCTGAGCTTCTCAATCTCCCTCTTCAGCTCATCATTTTCTTGGGTTAGCATGCAGAGTTCATTCTACAGCCCCAAAAGTATTAAAATGCCAAATTAAACACACAGAAGGCCAAAAAAAAAATGAATTTCAGCAAAATTTGTAGACGTTAGGAACTGTTTCAATGGGTAATTCTTCTACAGCAGCCACTCGTGGAGTATTTTTGCAGAGTTTTCACTGTATAAATTCATTCTCCAAGGAGCAATTTCAATCCATGGCAGCAAGAGGGAACACCTAGCTGCTACACAATTAGAAGATGGCCTCTTTAAAGTCATTAACCACACAGATAATTAGCCCAGCTCCCATACCTCAAGGGTCTCCCTGACCATGACACTCTCCTTGTGCTGTTTCTGCTGGAAGTCCTTTAGCTTTGCCAGCTCCTCCTCTGCTTTATCACACTCTTCATGAGCATTTAATTTCCACAGTAAAAGGTCATCTTTTGCTTTCTGAGCTTTTTCAACTCTTTCCTGATTAGGAAAAAGACAAATATTTTCATTTTCTTNAATAAATATATTTGTTATTTGTAAAACTCTGGAAAAATATTTTTCTTAGACTTACAATGTAGCTGCCACTGAGATCAACACAAGCACAGGGAGCAGAGAACAAGTAAGACAAAGATGTTACAAGGGAGGGAGAGTTGATTTGGGTTTAGAAGGATGGACTAAAGATCTTCCAAGCATTATCAGCTCCTTTCCACAATGCTTTATGGAACTTGCCTTCCATTTCTCCAGCTCTTCTTTGAGTCCTTCCATCTCTTTGGATGTGCCACAAGGGTCAGGGGTTATACTCTGGAGTGGAAAGAAGAGGCACAAACAGGTTTTTTCAGGCAATAACTGGCACCAAACAATTCAAATGAGCCTTTAAAATCAAAGCAAATCCTCTGAGGTTGGGTTTAATTCCCCTGTCTGCTCATTTGCTGGGGTTTTTTTCCACTTATACAGGCAAGGTATGTGGGGAGACAAACATTTTGAGAGGACAATTATATGTTGTGATAAATCTTACACATCCCATCATGTTTTCAAATGCCTTCAGACTCTTTAGGCCAAAACACTGAATTATTTTTAATGGCTGGAGAGGACAAAAATCTAAGCAAGTGAACTCAGTAATCATCATTTGCTAAATAACCCACTGAAATTATTCCCAGGTTAATATTTTGATTAATAATAGCAAGTGGTCTCTGAGATTTTCCACTAGGAAGCAAGCCCCTCAAACCCACTAATGTTTATTTCTGTGCTTTCTCAGCAGCTCCTCGAAGAGAATGAAAATATCCAGGCAAAAAAGGACACAAAGAAATACTTACAAAGCCATTATCTATCAGAGATAGTGGAGGACTTGTAAAATCCATCCAAACCTGGGAAAACAAGGGGGAAAAAAATAACATTGAGTGCATTAAAGCAGCAGGACAGAATAGCAGAAAGGACTGCCAGAAGCTGGTAGGACTTTTACAGGTAAATTGCATTATTTTATAGACAAAAGTGATATACCTGACAATATATTATTACTGAGCATAAAAACCAGAGGCACACAGGAGAAATTCTGCATTGCACAACTTAATTCTTCTGTCCTGACTTATGTACTTCACATTTATGCTAATTTTGCACTTACAGAGGTTTAACATCCTTTATGCTCTATGCTTAAGAGATATTTGCTTATCAGGAATGAAAACCCTTCCTTTGCACAGCAGAAAATGCCAAATCTGCTGCCACCACGTTTTGTAGAGGCAGATAAAAAAGAATTTACACAAGTTCATGGGCTCACTGAGCAGAAATAGATGCACAGGCTCCCAAGCCAGTCTAGCCTGGGGATGCTGGGGCAGTGCAAGAGCTTCACCCCACAGGTTAGACCCTCTCAGCAGTGTTCTCAACCACCTCAAGAGTTGAGGAGCAGGTAGCTCAGCATCCTGACCCAGCTGGACATTCCTTGCTCTACCTGGAAACTCCTGAGCATAGTTTTGCCCCAGCACCACCATCACCTGGTGCCTTCAACAAGCAGGTTTGAAACTGAGGCTGTTTTGCCTTTGGTTAATGACCCAGGAATGCCTTTCTGCTTTGGATTAATCAAAATGGGGTGATTTCTCTACCACTTCCTGATAGAATTAACTGGAAAACGTCTTCCCATCTACTTTACACCACCACGGTTCTTCTGTGCTCCGGGGGATCGAATTCACAGCTCAGGGCCTCGCTCAAAGCTCTGCTCCCCCGCACCCACCCCTCCTCCTACCCCGGGGGAGCTGCTGTGCGGGGAGGCCCCGCTCGCACCCCGCACCGAGCCGGCCACCCCGCACCGACCCGCAACAAACCGGTCTCCCCGCACCGAACCGACCCGAACCGACCCACACCTACCCGCACCGAGCCGGTCTCCCCCGCACCGAGCCGGTCTCCCCCCGCACCGAGCTGGTCTCCCCGCACTGAGACGGCCTCCCCGACCCGACCCGCACCAAAACGATCTCCCCGCACCGACCCGACCCGCACCGAGCCGGTCTCCCCGCACCGACCCGGCCACCCCGCATCGACCCGCACCGACCCGGCCTCCCCGCACCGAGCCGCCGCTCTTCGGAACTTTCGCTTTTGCTTTCCCAGCGGCGGAGGAGGGCCCAGCGGCCACCTCGGGCCCGTCAAAGAGAGAGATACGGAGCCCGGCCCCGGATACCCGCAACCGCCCAAGGTCGCTTCTCTTCCTCGAAGTGACGTGGAAAGAGGCGCCGGCCCCCACACAGCAGCTGCCCGCAGCGAAGGGGAAGCCGGGGCTGGCTCAGCCCCCGAGAGACAGGGAATCGCCCACTGGGGTGGCTGGGAAGGGACCTTGCAAGGTCACCCGGTCCAACCCCCCTGCGGGGAGCAGGGCATCTGCACCCAGAGCAGGGTGCTCAGAGCCCCCCCAGCCTCCCCTGGGATGGTGCCAGGGATGGGGCAGCCACCACCTCTCTGGGCAGCCTGGGACAGCCTCTCACCACCCTCAGCACCAACAATTCCTCCTTCTTTTCACTCTAAATCTCCCTCTTTTTTCTGTTAAGTAGCGTGACTAAGGCTTGGCATCCTCAGGATAACTCTGGTGAATGTTTTAGTTATTTATTGCCATTTTCCAACACATTTTCTGGCATTATGTGTTTGTATTTTATGGGACAGGTCTTCCTTCTTTGCTGAAGACAGAATTTATCCTCCTCTTGTCTAGAGGAGTATGGCTGATTTAGAATCTCTTCAGCATATAGATTAATAACAATGATCTGTGGCAGACCACAGAGAGCTCTGTGAACTCTGGAACTGGACAACAAAGTCGTTAATGGGCAGTTTATAGGCAATGCCAACTTTATCTGCACTGGATCAGGCTGCCCAGGGCAGGGCTGGAGTCCCTGTGACCCCTGGAGGGGTTCCCAAGCCCCCCATGGAGCTGTGGTGCTGAGGGCCATGGGGCAGTGGTGCCCTGGCAGTGCTGGAGTGGTCACTCCTTCTCTAAAGAGATTTCAGAGCTGCTTTGGGAGGGGAAAAAAAAATGTTTTGATTTCCATGATGGTTGAGGAAGAGATGGCACTGGGTTCTCCTTGAAGGGAGGGTGAAAGGTTTGGGTTACTCTCATCCTTTGTGTAGGTAAGGAAAGAAGTCTCTTATGGATCCTGGTGTGACTCATTTTGGACTGACTGGACTTCCCCTGGGAGGAGCTGTCAGGTGAAAGGTACAAAGTCTGTGGGGAAATGTAAGGAGATTCCCATGAGCTTCTTTCACCAATAGCTTTTGGATTCAGGTGATTGAATTCAGGAATTACCCTCTAGTTAGATACTTAGAGTCACAGAATCACAGAGTGGTTTGGGTTGGAAGGGACCTTAAAGATCATCCAGTTCCAACACCCTGCCATGGCAGGGACACCTCCCACTAGACCAGGCTGCTCAAACCCCATCCAACCTGGTCTTGACACATCAAGGGATGGAGCATCCACAGCATCCACGGTGTCTCACCACCCTCAAGAACAAAATTTGGGCAACATCCATGTCCTAGCCCAATTAAAAATATATATATACCAAACTTATTGCTTTCAAGTTTCCTTCAAAACAAATCTGACTACATTTTAAATGTCACCCACCACGTTGCAAGCAGACTTGTCCTCCAAGCATGGGCAGCAGTCAGCCAGCCCTGCTAAAGAAATTAATCCTTGGAAATTCAAAATATTCCAAGCATTTGGAGAAAGAGCAGGAGCTGACTGTGTCTCTTAGCAGATGTGGAGCTCTGCTTTTGGAGGAGAGCAGGAGGAGCAGTGGAATGAGTTGGGCTCTGCTTGCTGGAGGAGACCAGATCAAGCTTTTCAGAACCTTTGCCTTCACTGGCTGTTGAAAGGGAATCTTGGATCACACCTTGCTTGGATAGAAACCACCTTGTTCCACTCAACAGTGGGAATTTTACCCCTGGGGATATTATTAGGGTGGTTTCAAAGCCCTTTATCTGGTAGTTGAGATAAGTGGATGAAACTATGACCCTGCATCCGAGCTATTTTTTTAATTACTTTCTGCCTTGACAATGGATAACTATGTTTATTATTGCTTTATAAACACAAAGCTGGTTACTAATGAGATGAGTAAAAGGGAGAGGTTTAGCTGGAGTAGCCAGGGAGGAGGGGGTGATTATGTTATGACCTAAGCCCATCAGATTTCAGATGTAAATGTCAGAGTGGCAGGCTGTTCCCCAGTGGTCGTGGTGGGAAGTCACTGCTGATCTGGAAGAACCTTATTCCTCTAAACTCCAGGGAATAAGAGCAACACAAATCTGTTTACAAAGTCCTGCTGTGGGATTAGAGCTGAACACTTGTGTTTGTGCTTGTTTGGTGAAGGAAATCTCTTGGAGATGCTGCTCTGGGCCAAGTTCCTTAACTGAAATGGAGTTGACTTGGAGTTGATGCATTAATTGATTTCTGTGTGTTGTGGATTGATGGTGTTAACCACGGGGGAATTGGTGTAAGGAGAAAAGCACTGATTTCACAACCCCAAAGAGTCTAGCTAAAGGGGAAAATCCAGGAGTAGAATGCAGTCTGGAGTACAAGGAGCTTTAAAACTCTCAGGATTTCCCTGAGCCGTTTGCATTGATACCAAATTTGTCCTTCAGGAGTCTGAAAAACTCTTTGGTGAGCCTGGAAAAGTGGAAACTTCACAAGAAAACCATCACCCTTCTGGCAGTGTAAGACTAGTTAAGGTAAGAGAAGGAATTAAATGGAATTTAGGTGCTTAGATGTAAATGTCATAGTGAAAACCCTGCTCAGTGCCCATCTGACCCCCCTGCAAAGGAGCAATGCTCTCCAGTGGCACCAGAATGAGAGCTTTGCCTCTGGATAATGCAGAGAGGCCACATTTGGCCACTGAGGTGATGACATCTGTGGTACTTCCATGCTCTGAGAGAGTCATGTTCCCTGGATATCTTGTTTATTTTGTGCTTTATCTCAAAACTTGGTCAACAGAGGCTAGTGATGCTTGTCTTCATCACACAAATACATCCCTTAACTAGCAGGGTAATATGGTGCCTCTTTTTCAATGCTTTTTTGGTTCTTCTATGTTCTTGAGAAGTTTTCACACATTCTAAGAGAGAGAGGACAGAGAGTTCCAGAGCAACCAGTACCAAGTTCCTTGTGATCACTGTTCCTTTAACAGGGAGAAATCTCTTGACCTATCTTCAGTCAATTCAGGTGTCCCAACTCTTTGCACTTTGTCCAGCAGCTAGTCTGCCAAAAGGGAATGATGAGTGTTGCACCACCTCCCATCCTCAGTGTTCCTGGTGAGTTCTGGACCATCTCCCATCCTCAGTTATCCTCAAGAGTTCCTGGACCACCTCCCATCCTCAGTGATCCTCATGAGTCCTGAACCATCTCCCATTCTTGGTGATTTTCATGAGTGCTGCACCACCTCCCATCCTCAGTGATCTTCAAGAGTCCTGGACCAGCTCCCATCCTCAGTGATCCTCATGAGTCCTGAACCATCTCCTATCCTCAGTTATCCTCCAGAGTTCCTGGACCATCTCCCATCCTCAGTGATCCTCAAGAGTTCCTGGACCATCTCCCATCCTCAGTGATCCTCATGACTCCTGAACCACCTCCCTACTCAGTTATTAGAAAAAAAACCCCTCCACCCTACAAATTTTGGGCAAACAGAAGTTTCTTCTTTCTAGCCTTGGTGCATCTCCAGGCCCTGGAGAGGAGCAGATCTTCCAGTGATTGTATTGTTAGTAGCTGGAGGTGTTAACTTATGCAGGCACTTCTAAGCAGCATTGCAAATCACCAGGATGATAGTTCAGGATCTCACAGCCAAGATACCCAAGTCCATAATTCATCAAGCCTTGATGTCCAAGAGACAGCAAGAACTCATGGATGCTGGTATCTCCAAGGAAGCTGTCCTATCTGCCCTTCATTTTCCTGCTTCTCCTGTCTCCCAAGGGACAATCTAGACTGGGAAATGAACCAGCTTAAAAACTAACCCTGAAAACCATTGGATTTAGCTGATTTCTCCACTTCAGTTCATCTACCTGAGGAGATGTGTGTCCCAAAAACACGGGGCTGTGAGGCAATGCAGTGCTTTAGTAAATAGTCCCAGAGCAAACAATTATTCTTTCAGTGAATATTCTGTGTTTTCAGTGGTTCGTAGAGGCAGGAGGAGTTCCCAGTTTACACTGGGAGAGTACCAGATGGGACAGAGATGTCCCATTCTCTGCTATTTTATCCCATGAATGGACAGAAATTTGTTGTTTCTATTCCTCAGGAATAAAAAAAGTCCTCTCTGGAAATCTAAGGCTGAGCACTGGGTGTTACATCAACTATAACAGAGGGCAAAATATTTCTTTGGTCTGTCTCTGGCCTCAACAATTGATTCTGAACTTGTCCCTATGTAAAAAAAAATAGGATTTTTGCTTTTTCTCACCAAACTTTGTACTCAGAAGGGTTTCTGAACAAATACTGAGGTAATCTGGGGGGAAAATGTAATGCTTTTTGAACAAGATGGTGAAGTTTCCTTATTTATTTCTTTATTTTCCACTAATTA
>VYZU01044402.1:0-22102 GCA_013401355.1 Ceyx cyanopectus
CCCCATCTCTCTCTGACCCAGCCAAACAGGGGACATCTCAAAGGAGGTCCTCAGAGAGATCCCCCACCTCTGCTCCAGGTACGGACATGCCCCAACTACTAAACGCTCTGCCACACTGTGCCAGTGACCAGCACTCCCCATCCTCCATAGCAAGGAGCCCCAGATCAGAGGCAGGGAGATGCCTGTCATGATGGAAAAAGGTGTTTTGCAAATCTTTCCAAAATTCAAGAAGAATCAAAACCTTTAAAACCATAGGTACACCTGGGTTACACAAGGGAGAATCCAAATTGTTTGTGGTTCACTTATATTGGGAATACCTTTATAATGATGGTGTTAAATAAAGCTGTCAAGTGATTAAAGCTGATTTCAGCATCAGTTTTTTTTTTTAATTAAAAAAAAAAATCTGCATTCAGAGTGGTGAGGAAGGAGTGTTTTGCCTGTTTGGGAGCATGTGCTTGAGATGAGCATTTAAGGCTGGAAAAGAACACCCAGAAACCCACACAGCTGTGAGCTCTTGCTCCAGGTATCTACTACTAGTGACCATGTGCTGAAATGAGGCTATGGTCAAGTGTGGTGTGCTGGCATGCAGGAGCTTCTGTGCTCTGCAAACACATTTCACTGCATGGTCAGGCCACAGTCACAGTCCTGCTTGTGTCAAAAGGCATTGGAAATATCTCAGGTGATGTCCATGGGCATATTAAACCTTTCTCTTTTTAAATGAAGGCATATCTTTCATTTATTTATTAGCTTTCGAACACACTATATATAATGGCCGAAGTTATTTGAGCTGTAACCAGCTCTTTAAACAAAAAAGGCATGTTTTAGATGGATTTTTCCACTGCGCTGAGCTCGGTTCGTGTGCTGTGTGTTTGTGCTCCTTCCCCGCTCGGGGCTATGGCTATCTGCGATGACAACATCTGCAACACGTGGCAGGGACACACACACATGATTTCTATGGAAACATGAAATATTAAACTGATTCTCCTCCCAGAGAGGATGTTGTCTGGGATGGAAACAGTCCCCGCCCCCAACCCCCTGAAATTCCTCAAATCAGCCAGACTTTGGTGGTGTTCAGATGAGAGCCTGGGAGATGTACAGGGAGCCAGAGGGCGTCCGTGCAGAGAACAGAACCACTCCAGAATGAAGTTGAAAAAGTGAAGACCAGCTCCCTGTGCAATATTGGGGTCAAGCAGGAAGGGTTTTCAAAGCCTCGAATACAAAGGATGTAACTGAATGCCATAAAGTGGATTTTCAAAGCTTCATATATAGAAATCCCCACCCGCTAATGTAATGTAATATAATGTAATGTCATAAAACATATCTATATCTATATCTATATGTTTGTGTGTGTGGTGCTTTCAAGTGGCCATTTGCAAAAAATAAAAACTAATTACAGGCTAATTAGAATGTAAAGAGCAGCATGTGAATGATAAGTGGGAATTGCTTAAGAATAATTTCCTAAATAGCTCCAATTTCACAACAGAGTGAGAAAACATTTACAGCTAAAGGCTGGTTCTGTGGGGGACTGAAAGCCTTCTGGATGAGAAAAAATGTTGCATGTAAGAGGTAACAGGGAGTAGAGGGTGGCTTTCTTCAGGCTGCCAGAGCCTTCCAGGGCTCAAGCCGACTAATATCTGCTAAAGGGAAAAGAGACAACACAACCTGGATAAATACAGGTTAATTAGCTTTACAGTGAACCTGTCAAAGGAACCGAATCAGTGATGATCTCTAATGAAGATGGGTATGATCTAATGAAGTTCTCTAATGAATGAAGGGTTATGTAATGTGGCCGATGTCAGTCAGACAGGAATGTTAGGAAAAGGATCTCTGACACCTTCTGATATACACCACAGGTTTGTTTGATGCAGGTACGCAGACTGGCAAAACACTGATCAAAATGTTTTAAGAACTGATAGTAATTCAGGCTGAACAGAGAGATAGGCAAGTCTATTTGCAGTAGTGTGATGGGGAGGAATGATCTTTCCTGCAGCCCAGGCTAATGGGGCATGATGACACCAGGGCTGAACACCACTAATCAGGTCAGCTTTGCCAGGAACCTGATGAATAACCAAGTGGTACTCTTAAAATTGTCTCTAACTGAGCTAAGCAGCAATCTTGATGTGTCATGAAACCTCATCGGCAAGCTGTCAAGCTTTAGACATTTAAAGCCCTGTTCTGAAGTCTACATTTGGAAATCTGGAAAGATTTGAAGCTTGATTTTGAGTTAATCCTCTGTTAAAAGGAAATGGGAGCTCATGGTGGTCGTAAATAACATATTCATCAGCTTGGATCTACCTTTCCTTTACATAAAAAGCATCTTTGTTATGCTGAATAAACTTTTAGGCAGGATTTAGAGCATGAATTCTCTTCAAACCCTGGGTTTTTAGTGAGATTAGCATTAGCTAATCTTAGAGGGCTTTAGGCATGTCTTGGGAATGCTGTCTAGGCATTTCTGTGCATCACCTTTTTGGGAGAGGGTTGTAGCCATTGTCATAGCTTCCATCTGATGTTGGGAAGGGTGTTTGTTCATGTCTGTGGCACACATCATGGGAATTTCACACCATGTAGCATAAAAGGTGGCTTGGCTTTTCCCATGCAAAACCTCCATTACCTAGAGTGATATTAGGCAATGAGCACTGTCCCCAACTTTAGACTCTCCAACTCCCCCACTTTTCTCCAGTATCAGATCTTGATACTGGGATACATGAGTGTCTGGACATCTCTCTTTAACTGATAGGGTGTTTTTGCAGTTGCTTGTGGTTAGAATAATAGAATCATAGATTAATTTAGGTTACAAAAAACCTTTGAAATCAACGAGTCTAAGCATCAACCCAACACTGCCAACTCTACCACCAAGCCATGTTCCTAAGTGACATGTCTACACATCTTTCAGATAACCCCAGGGATGGTGATTCCACCCCTTCCCTGGGCAGCCTGTTCCAGGGCTTGACAACCCTTTTGAGCAAGACATTTTTTCCTGAAGTCCAGTTGTGACAGCATGGCCCATATGAGATAGTTTGACTTGTACCATCCAGGATCTATGCCTGCATGGTCTCCCTTGCTGGGAGAGCTTCTGCACCTTCTTAACCAATCACCCCATTGCTCACATTTCAGGTGCAATTGCAGAAAGTGGATGAGCAAATAAAGTGTGCGGTTCAGAGATGTGTTATTTAAAAATCCATTCTGGTGATACACCCAAATCAAAACAGCGACTTTCTTGGCATGTCACCAGCATCCAGTTCCCAGATAGGTTCATCACACTGACTGTATTGGTACAGAAACCAAAATGAGCTGAGAAGGAAAATATTCCTCTTTGTCATTTTGTTTCCAGGACAAAAGAGAGTGTTGAATTTTTCACTTGCATTCCCTTTCCTGTTTTCACATTACTTGTAATTATATGGTGCTGAGCAAATAGATGATGCTCTACGTTTTTTTTGCAAATGGTTTGGAAGTTTTTGTTAATCCCTTGGTAGAGTTCACTGGGTATGTCATTCATCATACTGCTGCGCTGCATTCCAGCAACTGGGCTCATTTAATTTCCTAGGCTGAATGAAATGGCTTTACCATGCCTGCTTATACAGAAGTAATGATGGGTAGAGTCACACAGCACATAATAATTGCTGTTTTCCAGAGAGAGATGCAGATGTTATCAGAATAATCTTTAAAAAGTTTAAACTCAAGAAAGTGAGGTGGGCAACAGAGTAAAATTATGTAGGGTGGCCTTCTTCCCAGACTGCTGTTTGTTTGTTTTTTAAAAATCTCTGGTTTTCAGTTTTAGAATAGTATTTTGTGGTTGAATCACTGGGCTTTGGGACGCCACAGTCCCCCTGCTCATGCTTGGCAAGAGCAGATGCAAGTCCTGTTTCTCCCCATGGGCAAAATGTCCCTACATCTATATTCACAGGAACTGTTTCAGCATGTTCTAGGCTTGAGCCTCTAACACTCTCATTCCCTCATAAAAATGTCTGTCTGAAACCCACCTCGCACCAAAGACTTGTTTGCTGGGCAAGGAAATTGAAAACAGATAGCAACACTTTTTTTCTCCAAGGAGATAAATGCAAGGGATGGGTCAAGACAAGCCATTTTTGTCTGAGGACACATTGCCTCAGCTCCACCCCATCAATTCCATCCATGCCTTGACATGTGCCGCTCACCCCAGTGCAATCAATAGGCTGACATTTCAGGCTGTCCTCTCAGACCTTTCCTCAGCACAAAAGAGCTCAGTCCACCATTGCCCGGAGGGTTTCACCCCATAGCCCACCTCTCCCTCCCCTCTTTACTCCTCCTCAGCCTGTGCAGCTCAGGCTGCTTAGCTTGGGCAGCATTTCTGCTGTTGGATGGCTCATGACTCCTCTGATGATCTCTTGTTAAACACCCCCTGGCTATTGCTGCTCAGGCTTCACACTTATTCCCCACACCGTGGCAGACAGGGCTGGAGCTATTGGTGAATTTTTGTTCCCTGGTGGCAGTTGCAGAAGCAATGTGGAAAAGTTGGCTGAGGTATCAAGATACTAAATCTATCACCACCATTCCTCTGAGAATTATTATTAATTTCTTAAATTGAGGCTGTTTTATGAAGACATAGATTTGTACTCCTACCATTTAAAGATTACCCAGGCAGAGATTTTTCCAAGAGCAAAGTAAGAGCAAAAATCACTCATCTGTGTGAGGGAATCATAAATGAGACAGTTGGATAATGAAATAAGAAATGACATAGCATGCTTTACGAACAGATTCAATGCCAAAACTTTTGCTACCCTCATGTTACTCCTGAGATGCCACAAACCTCAGGAAAAATGTATTTGATTTTAAGAATTTGTAATTGAAGGGAACTGAGAGAAAAAATAAATCTTCAGACAAGGCAGGAGCAGAGATGGGCACAGAAAGCTCAGGCCAGCTTGTGCAGAGCATGAGATGGCCCCTGTATGATACAAGGCTGCTTTAATGACCATAAGGTATGCTCCTGGCTCACATCACATGCTGAGTAAAGTATACAGACTTGAACCTCTCTCCCTGACATTTAGTTTAGTGCTTTCCATCTTTCTTACCTGCCAAGGTATGAGTGCTCACATAGACAACTCTTACAGCTCTGGAGCCACATCACTCATTGAGCCATGAATGTATCTAACAGGAATCCACATGCCCATGGCAGCAGGGATTGGTAAATTCCATTAGTCTGGTATCATTTTAGGGACTGTTTCTTTCTTTTTTTCTTTTTCTTTTTCTTTTTTTTTTTTTTTCCCCATATTGATTTGGGTTTCCCCAATGAAGCATTGTCAGTAGTGTAAGACCTGGATGGGAATAGGTCTCTGAGCAGTTTGCTTAGGTGGACCAAGCACCAAGAGCAACCACGTGGATCTTTATTCCATGATGGCTGAGGAGCTCAGCTTGGCATCCTGCACCCACAGCCTGCAGCAGCCAAGAGCATAATTTTTCTTTTTACATCTAGAGAAAAAGAGGAGGAAGGGCAGCATGCAACATTGATCTTTGAGAGCACTTAACATTACAATTAGTGTTTTTAGCATCCAAGCACACTTTTTCTTGTCTGTTTTCTGACACCTGAGACCACTCCTACACCATCAGTATGAGGGCAGTCATTTTATGACAGGAGAGGGGAGGCACATGAAGGTTAAATGACTTCTCTCTGTCTGCACAGTAGGACAGCAGTGGAACAGGGAATAAATCTCAACTCCCAGCAGAGCCTTGGAGGCTGTCAGCAGACCAGTAATGGTTCAAGGCCAGTCTGAAACTTCTTGAGCAGGTTTAATGCAGAAACCTTTGTAAGGAAGGCAGGTGATGCATCATCTCTGTTACAGTGGCATTCCAGTGTCCTTCCCATCTTGGGCCAGCACAGTTCCCATCCATCATCAAATGCATTTTAGCACTATACTTCCAAAAAAGACTGTAGTACAGTAAATTCTAGGCACAGTAGCAGTAATTTCAGAGCAGTTCAAGGTCAGTGGTGACAGAGCACCAGAAACATTTCAAAGTGAAGGGGAGAAATGCACGTTTCCCATCTGAACCTCTTTTTCATTGCAAACCAGAAGCTGCAGCCCCTTCTTGGGTCTCACACATGAATTCAAGTCTCCAATGTATGGATTTCCAGAGGATGCATTCAACTGAATCGGTGCCATCAGTTGTCATGTCTTTGAGGCTTGAGGCAATTTTATTGGTCAGTGCTCAGCATGGGCGCAGGACTTTGGTGTCTCCTGTTGCCATGGTATAATGCTGCCCAAGCTCTTCACACCCCTCACTGCATTTGCCTCTGTGAAATTTCACTCCCACAGGGCAGGCAACTGCTACAGATCAGTATAAGCAATTTGCAGAATCCATCGAGTTTTTGGCAATGAAGGGCACTGAGCTGGAGTTCTGTTCCCACTGGCTTCTGAGAGTCTGTTAATAGCTGGAAAAGGTATAAGAAACAAAGCAAAGAAATTTAATTGGACATCTTGATATTGAGAAATTGGTCTTTGATTGGAATCCAGACCTGTGAAATGTTTTTGAGGAGTTGCAGTGATTTCCACTCAGGATCTCACAGGTTAATGACTGCCAGTCTGGTTTGAATGGAGTCAGTGTGGCCACTGGGGCATGTTTTTGTGGTGATGCTCACCAATGTTACTGCAGTCTAAGACATCCTATGGACTGCCCATACATTTAAAAATCTTCTTCTGGCACAACCAAGACAGATGAAATGAGCAACTGTAACAAGATACTCCTGTGCTGAGCCCACCTTTCCTTTGTTAAATAAAAATCACGTCTCTCTGCTTTGACATTTCACTGTTTACCAGGGATCAGATACACGGGGTGAAGATGAAGCTGTCCATTCACATGACCAGGAACCAAAGCTTAAGCCTGATCTTATAGATGCTTATCATTAGGCTGGGTTCCTGTGTCCAGGCAGCGAGTCCTGAAATAGAAGCACAGAGGTAAAAGTTATCTGCCAAGGGTAGGTGCACACCTGTGCACATGGTGCACAGGCTGAACCAGAGCAGATCTGCCTGACTGTGAGCAACAATTGCCAGCAGACAGATGTTTGTCTGTTCTTAAGTTACACTGCCTGCATGCCTGGAAAAGATGCTGTCTTATAAATAGCTACGCTTCAGTAGCCAATGGCTTTGTATATTCAGGTCTCACCATAAAGCATGCTGGTGTTAGACAAAACTGGCTTGAACTGGGCAGTGGGTAGAAAGCTCTCCTCCCCTCTCTGCTGGACCCAGAGATGCTGCAGCTGGGCTCAGCACTAACAGAGGCTGTTTGCCACGTACAAAAAGGCGTGCTATGAGCTGCTCCTGATTTCAGACTTTGAGGTGTCCTGTCTGTTCTTCTCCCTGTGAGTGGTCATTTCTGCAAATTGTACAGTCAGAAAAACAAATGTCAGCTAACATTTTGGGGAGAAAGAGGGGAACAGCCAGTGTAACTCATCCATGGGGTGACCTGAAACATCCTGCACCACGGTTTCATGCGATGGAAAGTTACAATTAACTCTAAGGTAGCCTCGTTGCCTCACCAAGAGCAGAACTGTTGTCAGTTTTATTTTCTTACCTTTTCACATCACCGACATGCTGCAACTCAGCAGATTAATACTCCCAGCACAAAGTTCTCCCCTTGTAACACTGTTGGCTGGGCGCTGAGGGTTTATTACACTGTGCTGGGGCCTCACAGGGATCCCTTGGCTAGAGGTGTATTTATCCAAGGTAAAAAGTAAGAGCATGGAGAGTGCTGATGTGGGATGTGGCCGGAGTGATTTCAGCACGGCTGGAATAAATCCACCTTCCTCTGACTTGCCGGCAGTGATGGACCCATTAGAGCAGAGAGACTTGCCTCAAGGCACTGCAAAATGGGTATCATTCACTGCTTTGTGTCCTTAAGAGTCTCACTGACATTTCTGGGCTTCGTCTCAGAAAACCCGCTAATAAAAGTATAAACCCCAGAAATAATTTCAAATTATTACATTTTTGTCTTGGTCAGTGAGCATCACTGGGCTTCCTGGAAAGAGATATGAGACCCCCTTTTCATATCCTTTGTGAAGACAATCTCTTTGCAAACCATTTCATGTGCAGACAAGACACTTAATGGGCACTCTGCCTTCTGACAAACGCACACCTCGCTCCTCTGTTGTGCAATAGCAGCCAGGGATGCTCTGCTGTTGTGAACAAAGTGGTACTGTTGTGAACAAAGTGACTCGTGCTCATCTGTGACTCACTGTATTCAACGAGCAGATATGATCTTTTCTTGCAAATAAATGGAATTTCTCGGTAACCCCAGAAAACCCAGAATGTTCATCGTTGGTGCAGCTGGTTTCTTGCCGATGCCAGGACTGGATTTTATTAGAGTTGAGTTGCACTGGATACAGAGGTGAGACTTGAGCTGTTCTGGATCATGTTATTAACTGAAAGAAATCTCTGTTACAATGGATGGATTCACATCTGCACGTATCTTGAATCTTTCCCTGAAATCAATAATCTTCAGGGATTAACACAGCTCTTGTTATGAGAGTGTCAAAGTCTCTGACAATCATATTATACCTGTATGCATACCCTTAGGCTTGGCCAGGAGCTATATTCCCCCATGCAGGAAATTGCACCCCTTTGGCTTCTTATTTTGAAACAGTAATGAATTAAACATAAATAAATGTTGTGATCAAATGCAATCCTTTCTGTGAAGTTCAAACTTCAAAAAATCATAGGATCATAGAATCACAGGCTGGTTTGTTTGAGAAAGGACCTTTCAAGCTCAAGTAGTCCAACTCCCTGCAGATTCACAGATTCACAGATTCACAGATATTAGGAGTTGGAAGGGACCTAGAAGATCAGCTAGTCCAACCCCCCTGCCTGAGCAGGATCACCTAGACCAAGTCACCCAGGAACAGATCCAGGCGGGTCTTAAGTGTCTCCAGAGATGGAGACTCAATTGCAGGGGTAAGGGACATCTGCAACTAGAGCAGGTTGCTCAGGGCACTGTCCAACCTCCCCTGGAATGGTTCCAGGGGTAAATATTGGTGCATAGAACGAAACCATTTCATTTCTGAATAAGAAGAAATACATCCATTCCCTCCTGGGAGGATCAGAAGACATTTTCACATGGAGTGACTTTCTCATCTGGTTCACAGAGCAACACTTGGACTTGGGGAAAGGGTCCCAGGTACAGGGCAGCACAAGGATCTTGGTGGTGATGAAGACATTAGGCTACATATGGGTAAAACACCCACCTCCCATCTGCAGAGAGATGTGAAGAAGAAAGGGATAACAAGATGAGACCCAAGAACTGTATTTGCTGATGACACCAAACTGGGAGGAGTGGCTGACACAGCAGCAGGCTGTGCTGCCATCCAGAGAGACCTGGACCGACTGGAGAGCTGGGCAGGGAGAAATTTAATGAAATCTAACAAGAGCAAGTGTAAAGTGCTGCATCTGGGGAGGAACAACCCCATGTATCAGTACAGGCTGGGGGCTGATCTATTGGAGAGCAGCTCTGGAGAAAGAGACCTGGGGGTCCTGGTGGACAGGGGGATGGCCATGAGCCAACAATGCACCCTTGAGGCCAAGAAGTCCAATGGCATCCTGGGATGCATTAGGAGAAATGTGGCCAGCAGGTAAAGGGAGGTTCTCCTCCCCCTCTACTCTGCTGGGACCACTTAGGCTGTACATGCAGGTGCCTCATGTATTCTTCCTATGGTGACATGAGCTGGCTGCTCATGATGTCCAGTTCCAAAGAGAGCTGGAAGATGATTAATTTATAAACAAGGAAAAAATACCTTGGGCTTTTCCATCCCTGTTTCTGCATCATGATCCCTGCTGAGGACACTTCTCAGGGATTTCCCCCAGATCTTGGGACTGTACTTCTGTCTCTGCTGCCAGAGAATACTGCTGACTGAGGTGTTTGAGCCTGATCCAGTGGGGTCCTATTACTCACAAGGGTTACTGGTGCTTCCCAACAAAATTTCTTTCATTTCAGTTACATTCCCCCTTTCCAAACACAAAAATCTAGATATTTTCTGTTAAATTAATGAGGTTTTGTTTTTGTCTTAATAACCAATGTTAGTTGTTAGAAAGAGATTATACTTTATCAGAAACCTCATTATTTCACATGGTCTAAAATTTCCCCAGATTTCTGATTTTTTTTTTTTAATTCTCTGCTCTATGTTCTTTATATTAATAGACTGATCCTTTTGCTCAGTCTATTTAATGTAGTTGTTTTTCTGCAGCTGCCTGGAAGTACTATCACAGGATTATAGACATTTAAGCTACTATCATATTTACAAAGTAATCACAAAACCCCTCTCAATGCATCAAAGAGCACTTATGTGGGCAATTTGAGAAATAAATTAAAAGCAGAATAGAGGTAGTTAATAAAAAAAACCAAAACATTTGATCTTCCTGCTAAATAAGTTACATTTTGGGAAGTTAAAAACTTGTTGGCCTTTTATTTAATCTATTAATTTATAATAATTTATTATNTGTGGAGTCTCCATCTCTGGAGACACTTAAGACCCGCCTGGATCTGTTCCTGAGAGACTTGGTCTAAGTGATCCTGCTCAGGCAGGGGGGTTGGACTAGCTGATCTTCTAGGTCCCTTCCAGCCCCTAATATCTGTGATTCTGTGATTCTGTGATTAATTTGTCTGGTGGAAGGATTATTTTGTATATATATTCAGATTGTCATAGTTGTCACTGATGAAGCAGAGTTAATTCAACTGCTTGTAAAGGGACAAAAAGATGCAATTACAGTACTACTGCTTCAAGCATCCTCTTCTGTATGTGTAAGAGGTGGTCCTGTTTAAATAGGTAATAAGAATTCCTATTGCCTGGAAGGGCTGTTCTGGATAGGTCTGTAACAATACTGGTATTTAAAATTGTCTTGCAAATCTAAGAGGTTGGTAAAAATATTTTCCTGGGGTAGCATCAATCAATCAATGGTACCAATTCCGTCACCCCAGTCCCTTTGGGTTTTCTTACTTTGTTGCTGCTGATGTACCAAAGACCCCAGACATGAACCGTCACAGGCAGCATTGGCTGTGTCTGGGCTCTGTGGTACCTGTACTGATCAAATCTGTGGGACTGATGGTGATGAAGTCAAAAGTAATTATTATCATCTGAAAAATTGTGTCTGTCTTCTGGGGAATTAAATATTTAAACCCTCAGACAAATGGGCTTTGTTTATTTCCATGAAAGGTTCATGCTCTCAAATATGACAGTAAGTTAAATGTACCTTGAAAAATAATCTCATTTCTGGTTACTTTAGTTTTCATTCCATTTTACCTCCATATAAATTCCCACACTAATTCAATCAGAGGGTTTGACACCACAGGCTCCCTGGGTGGACAGCTGGGAAAACAACTGTCACCTCTGATAGAGAAAGAATGGAATTTGTTTGGTGAGAAAAGCTGAAGGAGGTGAACACCTCCCTTTAGGTCACGCACCAACCCCACTATGCTTTGCAGGCTTCCTTGCACCATTACCATTTGCTTATGAGCATCTTCTCTGCTGGGGAGTGAACCTCTTGCCACTAATGGACTTGCAGAAATGTCAGCACATTAAAGTGTTCCAGAACACGGGCTAGTTAGGTATATGCTCTTTGGGTTTTGCTTTTATAATTTAATGAGGAAAAATGAAGGTCACATGTAAAGACCGCTAGACTGAGGCCACCACAGCAGCTCTGAGGTTTTTACAGTTGCACGACTGGAAACTGCTGAGACCCAGCCATGAGCTCACTAACCAGCACCCTGAGGCTGGGAGAAACCTCCAAAGGAGGAAATCACCATAATTGCTGCCACAAGCTGTGATTTCTTGGCCCTGAAGATGCTAAGGAGTTACTGCTACAGCTCAAAACCTTGTGCAAGATTTGACTTGTGAATCATTACATAAAGCATGGTTGGAAAGTCTGTAGTTCATTGAAAATAGGCTAGAATAGAACTGGAATCAAAGAGAAGAATAGAAGAATATCAAATGGAAGTGCCCTACAACGATTACCTAGTCCCACTGCCTGACCACTTCAGGGCTGCCCAAAAGTTAAATTGTGTTATTAAGGGCGTTGTCCAGATGCCTCTTAAATACTGATGGTCCTGGGACATAGACAACCTCTCCAGGAAGCCTATCCCAGTGTGTGACCACTCTCTCAGTAAAGAAATGCTTCCTAATGTCCAGAGACTGAATCTCTGGACAGTCTGAACACTGCTATCTCAAAGCACAAAGCTTCTGTGACATGTGATGTACGTTTAGCGTATCACATTGTACAGAGTCTTGTTACCAACACTGTCTGTCGGATCTTGCCATTTATTTTGTTTCTGGGAGGAAGTATGCTGCCATTCAGCCCCATCTCCTAGAAACACCCGTGGCCAGATTCGGTGAGGCAGGATTTGTCCCTCAGTCTCTGACACTGCTGCCTGCAAGAAGTGTCCAGGTTGGTGGCCCGTAGCGCTTCAGATATCATGATTGATTTGGTCATGCTTTGCTGACCAAGAGCCCCTGGGTAGTGCTTTCATTGTGCTTCCACACAATGCTCAAAGTTTGATGATAACAGAAGTGTTACTGCTTTGATGCTTCATCGGGTGATGTGCTCTGTTTCAGCTCAAAATGCTGCAAAACAGCAAGAGAAGCTTAGTTGTTAGTGACAGAGGGAATGATCAACAACTGAAATAACTGAAAAAAGCACTAAAAAAGAGGCATTTCCAACCCTTGCTCCAGCAGACCTGCCAACTTCAGAGTCCTCTGCAGGTTTTTCCCTTCTGACAGTGCACTGCTCGGCACCTTCAACCTGCCAGTCCTCAAGTGGAGCATCAGTGGGGAAAACTGATCCCTCCTGTTACTGGGAATAGGCACGATGACAAATTACCCATCACTGCATTGCCTGCTGCTGCCACAGTGGCTGCTGATCTCCTCAGGAGTTGCTTTCCCAGCACAGCATGGAGCAAGAAGCTTCAGCTAATTTTAGTCTCACCTTCCCCAAAGTGCCTGGGGAAAGGGCAAAGCGGATAAAAGTTCTTTTCTGCGGGATGAAAAAGTGGGTTGCAGGTGGCTTCTTATTTCAGGGAACCTTGGGGATGTGTTTTAAGAAATGACCATTGGATCCCTGCACAGAAGGCTCTGTGTGCTCTACCTGGCTCCTGTTCTCCAGTCATGGGACTCCAGGTACAGATGCCTGTCATGGTTTAGGGTGGCCCCTTAGACCTATAATAGGGACTCTATGTTAACCCCTCTCACTCCCCAAAGGGAAAGAAAAAGGTAAAAAGGGAGAGAGACTTAGCAATTAGAAAAGGAAATTAGAACAGCTTTAATGAAAATAATAATAATAATAATAAATGGAATATATACAAATAGGCACAAAACCGGTATTGAATCCAACCTCCCTGTTGTTAATTACATCACCATCACATCACTGATGCTGTGGAGCAGGCACTGGGAGAGTCTCACACTGGGCCCTGTAGCAGACAGGAGCTGTGTTGAAGAGCTGGATTCAGGAACATGAAGCTTAGGATCGAAGGCAAAATGGACAGAGTCCTCCTTGGATGTTCTGAGGAAGGAACCAAAAGAGAACTTAAGCCAATATGAGCAAAAACTAGCAAAGTGGTCCAAGAGGGCAAAGAGAGAGAGAGAGCAATCCCCCCAAGAGAAGAGAGACACCCTCAAGATCCCTCAGCTTTATACTATGACATATATGGGATGGAATATTTTGTTAAACCAGGACAATGCCAGAGGTAGGAACACTACTAAAAAAGGTCGTCAGAGAAGACCTGTGCTCAGCAACTGCTTGGGTGTGTGAGCAGGAAGGGGAGAGGAAAGAAACTCCAGGGGAAGCTTGTAGACAGAAAACATCGTAAGAACCAAAACTTAAGAAAAAAACATCCATTATTAAAAGAGGCTTCCAAAGAGGAAATTCCACCTTATTTCAATGAATTGATTTGACATCCACTCATTTCAAAGTAATTTATCACTATTAATACAGGCATTGCAACACACCAAATTACATACCATTATAACATTCGGTGATGTTTGCAAGCCTGTTTTTTTCCCTTCTTTTAACAAAAGCACCACATTTACATAAATCATTATTTTTGACTGCTTGGAGTCAGAGCTCATCTTCAGTGGGGATGTAGGCTACAGGGATGGGGTAAAGCCCTTCAGCTGCTTCTGGTCCTTCCCAGGGTGTGAAACTAGGATCTGGGGTCAGCAAGACGGGTGGTAGGGAGCCACCTCCTGCTCTCATCTTTCCTGTAATCACTTCATTGCTGCTAAATATCTCTGAAAGCCCAAGCCCTGAGGGTCCAACCTGGTGCTGAAGGATGTGCTTGAACCAATTCTCATCAAGGTCCAGTGCCTGACATAATTTGATCCATGCCAGGGCTGCTGCTAGACATGGAAAAGCCAGAGGGAAAACAACCTGACACATCCCTGAGTGCTGTTCCTCTGCTAATATGCCCAGGAGCTTTCCTTTTTAACCAGTGATTAGAAAATCCACTTGTTCTTGAATGAAATTATTTTCTGAGGGACCAAGATGGTAAAGTTTAATGGTTGCTGTTGAATTAAACAAAGCTGCAGTTCCTGGCAGCCAGAGGCACCTGTGAGTGAACATTTGAAGAGGAAAGAAAGCAGGACATTTCGTTCTGTGTTTTTTGAGAGGAAATAAAATATTTCCACTTTAAATATTACCCAAGATTATTTTTTAAGGGGGGGCAGGGGCCGGGGGGAACGGGTGTCAGGATCAGTTAACAAGTGCAACCATTTCAGAGGAGCTCACTCAATGTTTCCTTTGACTTGTAAAACAAAACTTCCCCCACCCCAACTTTAATTTCACTAAAGCAGACATGATGTGAAGTAAAAAAAACCACCACCCCTCGTATCAGCAGAGGATGACAAATGTGTTTTGATTTTTTTCCCCCAGTCCGTTTTCCCATCTTCCTTTATGTATTACTAATTAAATGCAATGTTTTTTCCATTCCATGGCTCCACTTTTCATGCTCTTTTTAAGTAGAAAAATTGTTCAGGAGGGAAGAACATAGTTGGATTTGGAAGTTGTTGTAGTTCTTGGGCTCATTTGGGTTTTCTTTGATTTAATTCTTCTTCATCGACTAGCAAGCAATGAGAGCAGATAAATCAGGGCATCAAGATCTCAGCTACACCATTTCTCTTAAATGCTCCTTGGCTCAGCACTCAGTCCATGACGAGCTGTCAGCGAGAAAAATGTAACTCTTGCTCAGCACGATAACCAGAGAAACAATTTGAAAAAAAAAAATAAAAATCTTTTTGACAGATAATATTCCTTTTCCTGCATGGAAACAGCTTGTAGACTTTTCTTTCCCCTTCACCTTTTTTATTTGTTTGTTTCACTGGGTTTTTTGGTTGATTGGCTGGTTGGGTTTTTTTGTCCAAATTCTGTGATTCAGAGATCAAAGTACTAAAACAGAGGTGTTGCAACAGGATACATTGACAGGAGCAAGGAGCCTCCTTCATGCCAGTCATCCATGAAGGGCTGGGGAGGGGACTGTGAGCATGGGCTACATCTTCCCTCAACACACCCAGCCCTGTGAGAAAAGCTGATGAGGCTGAAGGGGCCTCTGATCCTGGTAATAAAAGACGAGTGGAGTTGAAAGGAAGAGGCCAAGAAGACAATTTTGGTTTTAAACTGAATAGCTAATAAGTGGTTTCAGCACCTCTCCAGCTGCCTCTGGAAAAGGGAGTTAGAAAGCAGGGAAAAAGGCTTTGCATGCCGAGAGTTTGCTCATAAGAAATGAGTTATGAAGAAAGGCTGAGGGAACTGGGGCTGTTTAGTCTTGAGAAGATTGAGAGGAGACCTTGTTAATACCTACAAATATCTGAAGGGTGGGTGTAAAATGGAAGGACCCAACCTATTCTCTTTAGTGCTCAGCAATAGGACAAGGAACAGTGCTGCTACACTTGAGCATAGAAGGTTCCACCTCAACTTGAGGAGGAACTTCTTTACTGTGAGAGTGACAGAGCCTGGAACAGTCTGCCCAAAGAGGTTGTAGAGTCTCCTTCTCTAGAGACTTTCAAGACCTTCCTGGATCTGTTCCTGTGTGACATGCCCTGGGTGATCCTGCTCTGGCAGGGGGCTTGGACTTGATGATCTCTAGAGGTCCCTTTCAACCCCTAACATTCTATGATTCTATGAAATGAGCCTGTTGGGCAAGCTGGGGTCTCCCTGCTGCTGTGTAGAGATCCACCCCACCACCAAAGCCTGGGTAAAATATCCATGA
Organism: Ceyx cyanopectus; assembly: GCA_013401355.1. Classification (NCBI taxonomy): domain Eukaryota; kingdom Metazoa; phylum Chordata; class Aves; order Coraciiformes; family Alcedinidae; genus Ceyx; species Ceyx cyanopectus. Next base: position 16,210 of record VYZU01044402.1, read on the forward strand.
CTTGCTCTGCCTCTCTGCAAAGCTAAGAAAAGTAAAGCTTGTGGTCTGTCCCCAGCACACTGGGGAGCAGGAGAAGTTTCCACCAGGGCTTGGGGCAAGCACTGGCTGTGGTGAGCCAAAAGCCAGGATCATGCAGCATAGGAGTTGGAAAAAAAGGGAGATTTTTTTGATCTTTCAATTAGATTTTGTCTGCATCAAAGCATCAGTCAGGGCTGATAGTGCCCAAAGATCCCAAAGCAGACTCTGACAGCCTGGACCCTCAGAAATATGCTTAAAAATCTTCCTCTAGATATTACAAATATGGAGTAGCATCCATTCTGAAAGACGGTTTATGGGAAGGTGAAGTGACAGGGAAAAGGCTACATCTCTGCTACTGCTTGAGAATTGCAGGGGCAGTGCCGGGTGTCCTCACCCAGGGCTGGGTGTGTCAGAAAAGGCAGGGCCACCAAGATGATTAGGGGAATGGAGCATCTCCCTTACGAGGAGAGGCTGAGAGAGCTGGGGCTCTTTAGCCTGGAGAAGAGGAGACTGAGGGGGGACCTCATTAATGTTTATAAATATGTTAAGGGTGAGCGTAGGGAAGATGGAGCCAGACTTTTCTCAATGTCATCCAATGACAGGACGAGGGGCAATGGGTGCAAGTTTGAGCACAAGAGGTTTAAGGTCAACACAAGGAAGAACTTTTTCACAGTGAGGGTTACAGAGCTCTGGAACGGGCTGCCCAGGGAGGTTGTGAAGTCTCCATTTCTGGAGACACTTAAGACCTGCTTGGATGTGTTCCTGTGTGACTTGGTCTAGGTGATCCTGCTCAGGCAGGGGGGTTGGACTAGCTGATCTTCTAGGTCCCTTCCAACCCCTAATATCTGTGAATCTGTGATTCTGCTCTTCCCAGTTTCAGAAAGCTTCAATTTCAGGTAAAAGTAGAGCTGAGCATTTTTCATTGTGGGGAAAAAAAAAAAAAAAAGCAGAATCAACCATTTGAGTCAGACTTTGGGTAATGGGCCAGAGTCAAACACCCAGGGCAGCATTGCATCCCTTGGAATTTAATGTTGCTCAAACTTCTGAGAGCCACCAGAATTATTTGATTCAAACCTAGAGCAAAACTTCAGCTCCATCTTCCTTTGTTTCCCCCAAAGTCATTAGCCAGAGAAAAATACTGTTTATCTAAAGCCCCACTTACACTTGCAAGGTTATTTTTAGCTTACTGCACTTACCACGTTGGTCCATGAGAAGTGTTAGCAACAATTTTGGTTTAAAGAAATACTTCTCTTTCATTCATTATTAAATGTTTTGAGCCTGGAAGAAAAAAATGTTTCTGAACACTTAGGAGTCTCCCTCCCCCTACAGTAACACCTGACTGGCAGAACACTGAGATGGAAAGACAGTTGGTAAGTCAGGATGGGTAACTAATGAGGATTTGAAGACAGTTTCTACAAAGATCCTATTCCAGTGAATCCCGAAGCTGACATTTATTTACATAAAACATATAATTGAAATGTCAGAAGATAACAATTAGAAGCACCAACTGACACAAATGTCAATGGAAGCAGGACCGTGACTTTCTGCTTTCTGTGGAAAGAGAAAGATGGGCTTGGGCTGGTTTTCCCTTTTCATTCATTTCCTTAGTCTCTTTTAAATGCACCAACTATCATGATTTGCTAAGTACAATGCGTGGTTTTAACCTCCCATACCTCAACAGATCTTCCTCCAGCAATGTGGCAAAGGTCTCATACTCATTAGTAGTGATGGCTTTTTTACAGCATAAATGACATTTTTCCACGTGTGTGCACAGGGCACAAGGCATCAAGGTGATGGTCCACAGGATACCCCATACTCTGCAGCTCCTCAGATAGCCAGGGCACAGTTCTTTTACAGCAGCAGCAGTTGACTTTTTATTAAAAATCTATTTGCAAGTGTTAATGGTAGAGCTGGCTCCCGCTGGGCACAATTTCTGCAGCCTGAATCTGATGCAAAAGGGCAGCTCCAGCCCAACCTGAGGCTGCACACCCAGAGAAGGTCTGAGAAGTGGAAAACAAACAAAAAGGACTGCAAGTAGTAGAGCTGCATGTTCACTGCAGGGTTTTAACCTAGAAGAGGTGTTTTCAAGTTTCTCCTTGATTTTTTGTGGTTCATCCTCAGGTTATTCACTCCTCCATAGCTGGAAGATCCTCAGCCAGTCTTAGAGCAGCTGGTCAGACAAGGTCATGTAAAATAATTGCAGACTCCACGCTTGCTGGTTTCCAGGCTGTTTCTTTGCTGTAGAGGACCCTTTAGTTGTACCTGACCTTCAGAACATGGTTGCAATTCTACAGAAATGATAACAATATTCAGGAGGTGATCCTTTGGTCATTTATGGTTGATTATTCACATATATCAGAAAAAAAAAAATTAGTAGACATTCTTACAACCAGCATCACATTTTCCCCAGGAGACACTTAATGAGACCATTAGCATGGGTGATCTGTTTGCTCTATCCCATAACTCAGCACTAGAGCCCTCCTGTCATTATTCTGGTTACCCTTATTGTCACAAGGAGTTTTGCACCAGGTTGATCATCAGCAGGCAGTAAATAGGGCCAAAAGTGAATATTTCACACCTAACTCTCCATTCAATCAGAGCTAACAGAAGGAGGTGACATTTGTGACAAATCCAGGTGGTGGCTCAGCCTGGGCTCACCTCCAGCCTGTGGACCAACCTGGTTCAAGGTTGGACCAAGGTGTGATCTAAACTCTGGAAAAACTTGTGTCAAGCAATTTGGAAGGTAATGAGAAATCATAAATTATTTTAGTAGGGTTTAGCCAGCTGTTGTCCCAAGGAAAGGCCAAACTTAGAAATGATGCTTCCAAAAATGTTTAATGAAACTCCAGATAAAGCCACAAAACAGAGGAAATGTACTTACATAAGTGGAATCCAGATTAGAAGGGGATGCTGATGTGGGCATGAGAGGTTTGCTGGGTGTTGGGTCTGGCCCAAGGTGGGGAGAGGCACAAATGCACATGGGAGATGAGGATCTGGCACTGGCAGAGTCAAATGGAGCTGCATTTGCCAGGTGTCTGCCTGTTCTGCCACAGACTTCAGCTGGGCATCAGCTTTGCCTACCTTACATTCTGGAGGTTATATAAGGAGACAGCTGGATACAGTTTTGCATCATCAGCTCCAGAGATGCAGAGACCTTTAAAAACCACTTTTGCCCATAAAGCCAACTGAGCGTGTAATGACCACAGTGGCCAAATGGTACAGTCATGGCCAGAAGGACAGAGTAAGGAGCACAGAAGGAAGTGGAGGTTTGACTCTTCCCATCACTTCAGGAAGCACAGATACTAAGAAATTTTCCATTTTGGACCCATGAGTTTCATAAGGCAGCAAGCAATAATCTGAAATTAATTAAAGATAATTGCTGGCTTGCTCATCTTTACCATCTCTCAGCAGAAGCTGGGATGCAGAGGCAAAGTTCTGCCCTCCTCTTCTGCGGAGGCGAGTTTGGAGATGCATGCAGACGACCCAATATGAGTTACAACATGCATTAATCTTTATTCACAACCTTTCTACATTCCACAGGAGGGAGGCAGGAATCTCTTATCAGTATTTCGAGGTCTCTTCAGAACAGACTCTCCCAGCTCCTTCACAGCTGCTCATTAGTCTTATCAACATGGATTGTTCACTGACAGTAAATCATGACCTTTTTCTGTGAGAAAACCCTCCACACTCTTCTTTGGAAGACCCTGGAGATTTAACACGTCTTTATAGATGCTTACTTGTTTTTATATAAAGCCTTCCTCATCTGTTTGGTCTGGGGGGGTTAAATGAGGCTGGTCTCCTGGGAGGACAAGCCCTGTTGTGATGGGTGAGCCATGGGGGAGTTTGCTCACTCCCCAGCACACTGCCTGCAGCTTGTTCCCAAGCAGAGATGCCTCTGAGCCACTCAATAGCACTGTCCAGGGGAAGGCAGAATCACTCCTCCTGTGCTTTGTTAAGTTGCTCTGAGAACATCCTCAGACTCAGTGCATCTTCTGCTGTGAAGCTGCCACAGCTCTGCAAACTCTACTGTATCTCAGCACTGTTCCAAGTGCCAGAAACAGTGTGAGGATGCTGTCCTGCAAACAAGGAGTCCTCTGCTAAAAAGTGGAAAAAAGCTGTTTTCTGTGCTTCTCAGCTGTGTAGACACTAGAGCAAACCCACCAGCTCTCTGATATTTGGAAAGAGACTTTATTTGGCTTTTAACCGTCACCTCCTGCCAGGTTTTCAGACAAGGGGCCACTGTGTGTGAGCAGAGAAAGCCTCCCAGAATTTCACAGAAAGCACAGAGCAGTTTTACAACCAAACTGGCCTTTGGAAAAATAAATTGGAATTTGCAGGCTGAGATAGATGCATGTGGCCCTGCATTAAACTCTTGCACGCTTGAACCCATTTGGATTGTAAAAGCTTTTCCAATGAAGAGCTCATACACTGCAGCAATCATAAAAATGATCTTCTATTTACAAGGCCTGAAGGCGACCCTTAATCATGAGCTCACATCTGAACAAGGCACTGCATCATCAGGGGATAAGTGTATGAAATGGAAATACTTTCATGGATTTAAATTTATTGCCTATGGAATCCCACTCTGCAGCTCTCAGTGCAGGGGATGCTCCATGGTTGCACACCAAAAGCTGCAACAGGCACCAAGACTGCATGTGCCAGCACCCTGGATGGGCTGTCCCCAGGGTGCTGGCCACACAAAGTAGCTCAAAGACCACTGCTGAGTATCCCACTGGGGACCAAAGACAACCAGTTGCTTGTAAATAGGTGAAAAAGGACTTTGAGGTGCTTTGTGGGCTCATGCTGCAGCAGGTAGTTTCACTTCCTGGCAGAAGAAATGATCCAAGAATGAACAGATCCCTCCATATTCCTGTATCACAGATGGTTCTGACCAGCCTTCTTCTCTGGGAAGAGAAGCTATGGATTAAATCTGTAACCTCCTCCTCTTGCTCTCTGCATCCCACCTCTAAGTCTGGTGCTGCTTAAAGCATTTAAAAAGAATTTAAATAAATTAAAAGTCATTGATTTGAAAGACACCCTGTACCTTAGCAGGGAAGGTAACTGGCAACATGATGAATTTTTAAAGGATGAAACATGCAGTATATTAAAGAAGTGAAATTTCTCCCCATCTTCAGAGTTATTTCCTTCCTGGAGGAATGATTTTTAAATCTTCCAATTTACTCTGTGATAGACATTTTAGTCTCCTTTCTTAACTGTGCATGACTATGTGAAAATATCATTCTATTTTTCTTTACTATCATATGTTTATTTAAATCCTCCAAGAATCAGTAATAAAATGCTTCATTTTCCTATTTCTTTTAAAAATAAATATATTTTTTAACCCTCTATGGCCCTTTTCCTGAGGATTTAATCCTCTCCTGCTTTTGTTTTACTTTCAGAGTGGGTGGGCTTGTTGAAAAGCCAACACATCTTGGGGCAGCGTTTAAGGACCATAAATGTTCTTCAATGGATATTTGACTTATGGTCTGTCATCCTTTTTTCATTCTCCAAATAGATAATAAAAGGTATTTGAAGAGAAAGTCCAAGTTGGACGGTGCTCTGAGCAAGTTGCTCTAGTTGCAGATGTCCCTGCTCCCTGCAGGGGTGTTGGACTAGATGAGCTTTAAGGTCCCTTCCAACACAAAACAGTCCATGATTCTATGAAGTTTCTCTCCATATGTGAAAAACTATCACAAGCAGTGTGTTCTCTATGACCTCCAGTTTGGATCTGTGCCCATTGTAGGCATTTGGGGTAAAATCGCTCTCTCCAGGAGAGGATATTACTGCAGGAGCTAATTTTCCTCCCAAAACAACAGTACTATGGCCAATGAAAAAGTTTAATTTTCCTAATTCAGATAAAAACTCATGGGATTGA